>VDFB02193867.1:647487286-647657456 GCA_007258455.2 Sequoia sempervirens | reverse complement strand
TACTGGAGTTAACTTTATCTTTGTGTGCACATCATGATAGAGTGCCTTCTGAATCCTTATGATGAAGGGTCGTTGCCAATACATGGTTAATGTAAGAATTGGATTTCATGTGTGGAGGCGTGGATGGAGTGTGTTTAGGGATAAAAGATGGATTGGTTGACAGTTTGGAACCTTTGACTCTCCAAACTTGGGAAGAGGAGCAATGATGGGTGGATACAAAAGTGTGCATGGAATTAGGACCAACTGCTTGATACACTTTGTACATTGCTTGAAAATTCTGCTTTTGCTTTTGTGGACATCTTTGATGGATAATTTTCCCTTTTTTATTTTTCCCCATAGTTTCTTTGACTGATGGAGTTTGATAGGGATGCTCTTTCTTTGTATTTTTTGGCATCCATTTGTATTTGATTTGTCCATTATGTTTTCTAGCTTCTTTTTCTTTGATAACTTTCTTCATACTTTGATTCAATTATTTCTTTTGACGTTGGTCCCAATTTGTGGATGGGGTGATGGGTGGATGAAGATTCATGACACGACTAGTTGTAGTATTAGCATCAGTTTCATCATAAGGATTCTTCATGCTCTTTATGTTGATGTTTTCTTGAGACGAAGTTTCCCCCAATATGGTGGTAGTAGTACCTTCATGCTTTGATTTTGTCTGTTCTGAGAGCTCTTGTTTAGAATGCATTCTCTCATAAATGACCACCATAGGTGACGTTGTTTCCATTTGTTTCTCTCCTGACTTTGGAATATCTTGTTCTATCTTATCTGCTTCTTTGAGTGGAAAATGTTGGATATCTTTGTTCATGATATCCCCAGTCTGAATTTGGGATATATCTAATCCTGATGTTGACAAATCAGTTGACTATAGGAATCGATAACCTGCTCTTTTTGTGTGATAGTGTCAGGAGTAAAGGAATCCTGATCTGAATGAAGATCATCTACATGTTCATTCACCAAAAGCATCTCATGGATAGATGGAGGAGTATGTGCTATATGGATGTGATCATCATTTGTGACATCTTGTATAGATAGGAGAGTGTCCATTAGATTATTGTAGTATCTTGAAGATACAAATTATTGATCTTGAATGATTTGGGAGTTTCTTTCAACATGCTTTGGATAAAGTTCTTGACATGGGTCAGTTTCAAAGGATGGATTGCTTACAAAGGGTTCTTGGATGTCGTCATTAGACATGGTAAGTGGTTCAATATCCTCAAGTGTTGAGTTTAGGGTTCCTTCAGTATCTATAACCATGAGGTCGAAGGATGCCAATATGTCTTGGAAAGGACCATTGCTAGACTTTGGTGAAAGACGTTGATCATGCTTTGGCATAAATTCTTGAGATATATCTTGTAACTTATTAGGTGATGTAGAGACATTTTCAGCATGATCATTGGTTGATGGATTGTAGATTATGTCAATGGGGTCAAATAATTCTAACACTCCTTGAAATAGAACACTAAAAAGTGGCTCTTGATGTATGGTGAGTTGATCATTGGATGGGGGGGAAACATCTTCAAGGTGCTCATCGATGGAGAGATCTTGATCATTGTTTTCAACAATTGTGGTGGAGGGATTTCCAATGCCTTCAACCATAGGGTCAAATGATGCACACATTTCTTGAATTGGATCATTGTTGGGTATTATTGGTGGATTTTGATCATGATTGAAAAGGGACTCTTGATCTATGTTGATTTGATCTTCGAACGAGATAGACACATCTTCAAGGTTCTTTTTGATGGGTAGATCTTGATCATTGCTTTTAGTAATTGTGGTGGGGATATTTTCAATGCTATCACCAGTGGTTGAATGTTCATCGTTATCCCCAATAGTTGGGTAAGTGCATAAAGTTGAGTCCACGAAACGTGGAAGTTTTTGCCTTAACCAAAAAATTGAAATTGACATTGAGCAAACGAGATCCTAATTTTTAAAAATAGGGATCCCGTTATGGTTCGGGATCCTGAACCTGAGACGAAATGGGATCCCGATTTTTAAAAATCGGGATCTGTTTCCCATCGGATTCCGAACTGATGGAAAAGGCATGGGATCCCGATTCTCACAAAATGGGATCCTGATTCATCTTAGGCTCAGGATCTCGAACCATAATGGGATCCCGATTTTTAAAAATCGAGATCCTATTTATTAAAATCGGGATCTCGTTTGCTCAATGCCGATTTCAATTTTTTGGTTAAGGCAAAAACTTCCACGTTTTGTGGGCGGGTTTTTGCCAAGGTTTTTGGTCTGGGAAAAGCATTGGAAGTCCAAACCTAGGACTTCAACCTAGTTTGACCTGCAAGTTGAAGGCCCTAACAATGTCAAAGAAAAATACCTACTTTGGGCATATGGCTGATGACCTTTTTTGCAAAATTTCACAAAATTAAAAAACCCATTTTAGATGAAACAATGCGATTCTAAACATGTAATTTTTGCAATTGAATTAATTTTTCTATTTTCAATTAATTTCTAATAAAATTGGTCCATAATCTTTTAAAATATCAAAGTTTTTTATTATTTTAATAATTTTGATCAACATAACATTTTGACAAATCCGACACACTTGAGCAAAATTTAGACAATTATTTTCACCTAAAAAATAAAAAATCAGAAAATGATAAGTTTAGGTCATCTTATGCATGTCGTACATGACGATTTTTCAAAACGACAAATCTGCCTAATAAAAAATTAACAAAAAAAAAAAAAATTCAATAAAAAATTACAAAAAAATATCAAGAGCAAGCTTCAGTGAGTCATAAAAATTTTCCCAAAAGGATTTAGAAAATACGATAATTTAAGTCAAAATATGGATGTCGTACACGTGCATGGTATGGTAAAAAAAAATGACTTTTAAACAGTGGTTTTTAGAAATTCCTATTAAAACTCAATTTGTACAATCTGGGTATTGAAATAAATTACATATTTGGAAACTAGACTCCAAGCACTACATTTTATGATTAGTGACTTTTTTAAAAATTTCATCTCTAAGTGCTTCAAATTTTAAGGTCAAATGTGTCAAATACTGAAAATCAGGGAAAACACTTCCACTTTTTGGCCAAAAAGTGGACTCAACTTCTTGCACACACCCAGTTATCATTTTTCATGTTTGTGCTTGTGTTTGTTGGGTAGCTCGAGAGGCTTGTTGCACTTGTTGAGCTTGTGTTGCTTGTTGCATGCCTAGATATTGTTGGATGGCCTTTTGGTAGGCTTGGTGAGCTTTTAGCGCAATGTTATATTGTCTTACTAAGTTTGGTTTTCGTGGTAGTGGTGGTGGATTTGGGATTGTGTCAGATGTAGTGACAAGTGGTTGAGATACACTTGGAGTGATCATGGTAGTGAGGGGTTGAGATATGATGGGTGTGATAGGGGTGGTTGGAGTGATCGAGGTGATAGGAATGGTCGAAATGACTGAGGCGATAGATCCTTGGGAGACCATATTTTGATTTGTTAGGATTGATGTTGTCATTAGGTTAGATACCATCTGTTGGTGCGATGTCGATGGTATATTCAAAGGATTTGATGTGGTGGCTTGATTAGTGTTAGGTGGATTGATTTGGATGGCATGATTGGTTCTAGGTAAAGGGGGAAGCCCTAAACCAAGGAATGATGTTGATATAGTTAATGGTGGTGGAGATGTCTCTTGGCATAATGAAAACTATTTTGGTAAGTGTAGCAATTTGATCTCACCAAATTTGATCTTGATTTCGATCTTGACTCCCTTGATATAGTTGATTTGGTTTTTGTTCAAGCAGATTTGGGATGCGTACTTGTGGTGTTTGATTTTGGACAATGTTCTGATTTGGGATGACACTCAGATTTGGCATGATAGGTTTAAATTGAACATTGTTGTAATTGGGAATCATATTGCGTTGATTTAGGTAACTTTGATTTTGCATGGTGTCACCTTGTCTTGGAGTCGTTAACATCTTGTTTGGACTCTGGACAACATTTGTGTGATTCAAAAACATATCTATCCCAAAGTTTGCCAAGTTTGGATTCAAAATTTTCATGTTTGGTAAAGTTGTACTTGGTACATTCTCAATTGGCATGTAGGGATTTGATTGGATGATGTTGTTCGTTTGAAGGCTCATGCATTGATTGTTAGGTGGATAGACTTGTAAGTTTGAACTTTGATTTAAATCTAACATCGAAAAAGGTGTTCCAAGATTTAGATTGGGTAGACTCGCATTTGTTGTAACATTGAGGTTTGTAGGAGATAATGATTCTATGTATGGATTGTATAAATGTGAGTTTTGATAATCAATCTGCATGGTAAGGCTTTGAAAGTTTAGTTGACTTGGATTACTCATGATGTATGGATCAAGTTTATATCCCATGTTCGTCTTGTGTTTTTACCTTGTTACAAAAGTGACCTCTAAGGTGTTTTAGGACAAATGATGAGATGAAGGATGAAATGGGTGAATGATATGGGTGTTTAACATTTAGGGACTTTGGATCAATGGTAGACTTAGGGTTTTATTTTGATTGGTTTGATTTGGATAATGAACCTGTAAACCCTAAGATGTTAGATGTGATCTTAGGATGAATTTCTTTAAAAGATTGCTGATTTAATTAAATGTATGAGAAAGGATGCATTCCCACACACCTAACTAAACAGATGATTTTGATTTGATTTAAGGATGTACCCAAGTATAGATAGTGATGTTTCCAAAGTTCTAAATTTTTTTGGTTGGATGCATTTTGATATATATTTGGGATGGATGAAGTGTTTGATTTGATCCTAAATGAACCTAGGAAGGACTTGTTTACGAGACCAAGATAGTGAAGAACATGCCTTTCTCTAAGAGTAGTTCAAAATCAAAAGACCATTGTTTGCATGAAAGCCATCTGACCAAAAGATGCCAAGCACATGTGTGGGGTCCAATTGATTCAATCTTTTCTTAATGGATTATTTTTATCACAAACACTTCTTGATTAGGTTTTCAACTGAATGTCCAATGTCCTAATTTTCTTTCATCCCACAAAATGCATTATGTGGAAATCAAGGAAATCAAGGAAAAGGTTTCCTAATGTTGACCTTAGTAGGAGCAAATTGAGATGAAATCCAAATGTTTAGAAGCCTCTAAGGATACGAATCCCAAGGGAAATCAATAACATGTGAATTTTTTCAAGGATATTTGCTTCTCCTAAAGGGTTTGAGATTTTATGCTCATGTTGAATGTTGGTTCTCCAACATTTATTATCAAAGCACTATGTTTTCAAACTGACTCACAAGCAATATAACATCCTAGCTCAATTGTATGTTTTTCTTGGTGGGCTTGCCTCATGCCCTTCGTAGAAGAAGAGATGATTTTACATGCAACTAAGGAAAGAGTATAAAGGTATGTTAAGAATGAAGTCTTAACCTCTATACTGTAACCAAGATTGGACATGGCAAGTAACTTCTTGGAATATAATTTCCAATGCACCATTTTGATAAACTCGGTGAATAAGTTAATAGGCCACTACAAACAAGGGTTTTATTTTAGACATTCCGTTTGTGGAGATTGACCCATATGGCGAGAGTCTACTTTCAGATCCATCTCATCGGAATCAACTGCGTGATATTGGCGTTTACTCCAATACCCACATTTATATCATAGTTGTGAAAGGAAGACCATAGGCCTAGAAGTCTTGCCCCATGTGGATGATTGGGAACAATATCAACAACTTCCTTTGATATAGAGGTTCTCAGTTGAATTCAACCCTCTTTAGGTATGCATTATCAATGAATCAGTGTACCAGCGTACCTTTTCCGTAGCGTACTTTTTTTTTGTTTTTTGCTCACTTTATCTAGTCTATACAAACTTGAATTTTTCCCACTAAAGGCAACATCTATGTTCATTCAAAATTTCATCTTCCAAACATGGATATTCTATGTAAAAGATGACTTCTTTGTTAGTTAAAAAAAAATGGATATCCTAATTACATGGCAGCTTCTTTGTTAGTTGTGGTAACATAATATTTAAAATATTTGAGAGCATGGAGGATTTCTAAAATAATTATCTCCCTGGAAATTTTTGAGTGCAACTTTACCTTCGTTTGATCTGATATATTGTCTGCCACGCCTCTATTGTTCACTGTCAGTTGAGAGAACATTTACTGCAAACTATTCATATTTATCAAGCGAGGAAAGGGTCTCCATGGAACTAGTTTTGAGTTTTCAAGAAATATAATAGGATCAGCAGACACCCAGAGAGGCTATGGCTAGCAAAAGAATAATCTATCATTAGAATTGATTTAAAATAGTGTGTAGAGAGAATTGATTTTCATTAAAAATTGGTAGCAAGCCATTTGGACAAGGGGAAACATTTAGAGAGAAACCAATGCCATTTTGAGGGTACAACACATTTGGACAAGGGGAAACATTTAAAATTTGCAGAGGGGAAAACCAAGAAATTACCACATAGTCATGAGAGAGGAATTAAAAAATGCATGCAGAATTTGCTTAAAATGTAGCCTGGAAAAGAGTATGGACAGCCATAAGAAAAAAAATGCATAAAGGACTTTTGTCAGATGTTATAGTTGGAAATTCCATGGTGGACATGTAAGAAAAAATAGAGAAGGAATATAAACTGTTTGACAAAATGTGCCAAAAAAATAGAAATAATGTGATCTTAGGGAATGTCACAATTGCAGAGTTCATGTAAAATGGATTTGTTGCAGGGCTTTAGATCCTTTCAAGCAACTAAATCGACATAACAAACATGATAAATGCACAACCCTGGGATTGGGAAATGCACAATTTGCTTACTTTGGAGTGACCACAAGAAATTTTTGAATTCTATGAAATGAGTGAATGATGTGCCTTTACTACGAAACAAATTAGCTATACACTCTATTGATAAGAAAACAATGCCATTGGTGATGAAAAGCCAGTGATATTGATAGAAAAACACTGCAACACTTACTCATAGCATTGTCTCACTTGAAAAGAAAATAGAGTTCCCTATCTGCTAGAAACTCAAAACTATCAATTCAATAATATATTGACCTATCCCTCTATTTCAAAGACATTACATATATAAGAAATTGTTTCCTTCTAACATACGTGGCTGAATAAATAAAGAAAGAAAAAACCTAAAAGAAATGAATTATGATGTAGAGAATGAATAGATAAAAAGATATCAATCTGAACAGGATGAAGAAATTTCACTCCAATTTAAATTGACCTGCAGATAGTAATAAACCTAGTATAAATCTGTAGTTAGCTATTACAATAGACTCCATAAGACAATCAACCAAGAAGTTCCCTCCTTCTAGTACCAATATGTGAGCAATATTTTTGCTTGGCTATCTAAATCAACACAACATATTATTAGTCAAGTTAGCCAAAAATAATAATCAAACTCCCTATGAAGTTCTTAATCACATTAAGACAAGGAAACATGATAAAAAGCATTACAAAGAAATTATAAGCATGTAAACCTATCTAAAATGGATTAAACCATTACTTCATAGGGGGATTGGTGCTATTGTGGAAAATAGCCATTTTCCAACCCCTTTGGATAAGCTAAATGATGAAATTGCTTTGAAGATGATATGAGGTGGGTAAAATTAGTTCTTAATTGAAGAGAGTGACTTTGCATAAGATTGTAGATCATTCGATGAAGAATCAGCCTTCTACTTATAGATCCTCAAGTTGAAAGAATGCTCATAAGAGAGCAATGTGGGATAAAGATTGGACCAATGAGATGAGGCCACTTGTCACATTATGATAGGTTGAGGAATGTGCAAGTCTTGGCCAATGTGCCAAAGAGGGGGAGATTGAAATTTGAATTTGTGAATTAAATGTTGAGAGGGGGACATGTAAGAAAGAAGTTATTGCAATTTTGGAAGGGACAAGTCAACTTGTCTTCATATTCAAACTTGAGGGAATATTCTTAAAAGGATGCCTTGTTGAGAGAAATTGCTAATTTTATAAATGAATTCAAATGCTTTATTGGTGCAAATGGGAAAAGCTAGAGGATGTGATGGGTGGTTAGATTAGATTAGCTTAGATGATGTTTAGATACTTTGAACCATTTGACTTAGATATTTTGATTTATTTAAATCAAAAAGGGATGAAATATGATTTGGATTTTAATTAAATAAAGTTTGGTTTATTTAATTAAAAGGAGGGTGATGTCAGGATCAAATTTGATTTATTTAATATAAGTTGGTGACTTTAGGAGATTGATAAATAAACTTGATTTATTTTATGAACGGATGAATATGACCTAATCAAATGCATTATGCCAATTTTGCATGTCTACAGTGATAAACTAGTAAAACTAAAGATAGTTGTTCCTTTCAAATGTGTGCTTTGTGATCAGGAGTTTGAAGATATAAATCACCTCTTTCTTTTGTGTTTAGTAGTGCAGATTTGTTGGTTGTTTGTAGTGGCTAAAATGAATTAGTTAATAGCTATGCCAAACACCATTTGGAAATTATTTACTAGTTGGCCATAGCTGTTTAAAACATCATTTTTTGCAACTATTTGGTGCATGATACCATCCTTAGTATTATGGGCTATCTGGTGGGAAAGAAATAGAATATTTTTTAGGAAAGAGAAATTGAACATTGATCAAAAGCTATTACTATTGGAAAGGTCAATTTCTGAAACAGTAAATGCTTATGTGTACAAAGTAAATCATGTTGGATCACTTTTCACTACTTGGGACTCAAGCTTGTTGTCCTCATGGACTTTATTGTCTCTATCATTCAAAGGTAATCTTCATCAATATGTCCCAAAGGTACGCATAGATTCTATAGTATGGTCTCCTCCTCCTTTAGTTATCTTTAAGTTGAATATAGAGGGAGCATCTAGGGGGAATCGGGGTTTATTTGGAGTAGGGGTGGTTATAAGAGATCATAAAGGTTTAGTGTTATGTGCAAAATCTTATAAATTGATGTCTGGAACTAATCATTATGTTGAGGCTCAAGCTCTTTTGTTTGGTTTGAAGTTAGTTTTTAGCTTCAAAATACTTATGATTCAAGTTGAAGGTGACTCAATGGTTTTAATTAATGCATGTCGAGATCGTAAGCTTAAAAATTGGAAGCTAGAATGTATTGTTAAGAAAATTTGGCCATTGCTTGACAAAATAGGTAATTATGAAATCTTGCACACATACAAAGAAGGAAATATGGTTGCAATTTTTTTAGAAAACTATGGGTGTGATCAAGTAGATAATGAAGTTACTCATGCGGTTGCACTAGGTAAGATGCATTATATGTTAGAAGCTTTACTAACAAAATAGGAAAGATTTTGTTAGATTTGGTGGTTTAACCAATTAAATTTTTGGTGTGTACAAATATATGGTAAATTTGGCATGGTACAATTTTTGATATTTTGATTTCTCTAAATAGAAAATTTGATTAAGGATGGAAACTCCTAAATTATATCAATTTTTATCTAACATCTGTAAAGGTTAGACAGGGTTTGTTATACTTCAAGAATAAGAATACATATATATGTGATAGATTTTCATGAAGAGATGAAATGATTTGGCCTCATATATGTAATTGGAAATTACAGATGTGTTGTGTTTTTGGTTAGATCTATGAAAAAATATTAACTTGGTGATATGTCCTTACATATGTAATTGGAAATTACACGTGTGTTACTTGCCAAAACATGGGTAATTAGAAATTACAAGTTCCAATTCCTTTTAGATCCATGAAGATGAAAAATTAATTCAGCATAATTAAAGATTTAACAACACATGTGTAATTGAAAACTACATGTGTGGGAGCTTCTTGACTAGATATATGAGAGAGAAATGAAAGCATTATAGATGCATTTTTTCTTAAGAACCATTTGATGAGATCACAAGAAGGAATCAAAGTGATGCAAGCAAAGTTTACAAATTTTGAAGTTTCTTAAAGAATGTATCTGAATCGTACTATTCATATGTGCAATTTTTTTTCTTGTCAAAAGTTTGCGGTGCCAATACAATTGAGATGGCTTGTATGTCATTTCAAATGAATAACACAAATTCAAAGGTTAATTGTTTATGCAGATTTGGGAGTATGCCAAATATTGTGAAATCAGGTTCGCATGATTTGGACTCAAATAGAGGCACATTCCTATTTTATGATGATCTCAACATTTTGTGTTGTTGGAAGTTGGTGTAATCTTTCATCTGTGTGGTTAATCCTTTCGTATTCCTTAGTATGCTACAATGAATTTTGGAGTTTCCATCTTTTAGTTGTGGTATGCATGGATTTCTATATCCGTTCTTTTAGAAAGCATTAATTCTTGCAACGTGGTAACAAGTGTTTTCATCTCATTATTTCTTAAAATGGTTTACCAATTTTTAGTACATTTAGCATCTTAATGTTAAATGATTCATTTATTCTGGAGGTGTAGGCTATCAATCAAGCATGTGCTAAATGTCATCTTTCTGATGGTCAAATTTAGTTTTGTACATACTAAACTTGATTTCATCATGATAGTTAATGTCTTATTGAAAAACTCCTCCATTTATTTAGCCAAATTAAGTTTTTTTGTTGACAAACAATAAATTCATAACTATCCTCTTAAGGATTAATTTGCAAAAAATTTGTAAGGGTAACAGTGATGGATTATTGTTTGAAGAATTTTTGTGTGTGGTTTCCAATGCAAATGTGGGAGAGGCCATTTACAAGAAGGTTGGAAGAGCTTCATCTGCAAACTATTCTTAAGCTAAGGTGTCCCTACGATTATTGGTGTCTCAAATGTGTTATTGGATTGAAAGTTCTCCATCCAAAGTGAAGGAGGTTTCTTTTTCCATCAAATGTTTTGTCAATTTTCATCTCTAACCTCTTGGATATGCTACAATGTCTAGATTATGTGATTGTAATTGTAGAAAAAATGGTTAATGACACATTCTTGCAAAATGAAGCCCTTTTTTAATGCGCACAGAAGAATGTTTTTTGTATGGGGGAGGGTTATGTGGGTGGAATCTTTACGCCACACTTCTTCCCTCATAATAGGAAATTTGTTAACATCTATGATGCATTCAAGCTGTCTCTGGAGCTTTTTGACCCAAGTCATCTTAACAGGGCATTGGCAAGATATAGTCATCATGTGGAGAGAGAAATGTCTAAATGTTTCAGAGAAAATTATCATTATGTGTCTTTTTTGCTGTATCATAGTTGTATTAATGCAACTTCTTTAGTTATTCAATGTCATCCAATTACTGCTCAGTTAGATTCGCAAAGGTTTGTCTAGAATTTGGTTCAGAATCGGGCTGCAACTGTGGTTCTAGATATGAATATTGCACTCAATTCTCATAACATGGATGAGGGACATGATGAGAAAGAGAAGAACTCTGTGGAGAATATGTAGATAGAAGAATAAGTGAAAGCTAAAGTGATTTTTTGAAAATGATTTTGACATGTCTAGGTATTTGAATGCAAACTTTTTTGAGCAATTTTTTGGCTAGCCTATAAAAATGCAAATGATAGTTTCGAGTACAAATGGAAGCTACTTTTTTTTATCATATTTCATTAAGGAAAATTTCAAACTATATTCGATGTAGTATTTTTTGAATTATAGGCATGTTAGTTGACAAGTTATATGAACACCAACTAGAAAAATTGGCTTCTATGAATGTAAATGGTCCCAAATAGCAAAATGTTTTGTAATTTTGAAATTATGTACATGTAAGTCGAGAAGTTAGATGAACGCCAAATGGAAAAATTGGCTTCTTTGTATGTATATGGTACTGAATTGTAAAATTTTTAATAACATTTGAGCTATAACTAGAGGTTTTCTTCACCTTGTTCTTTCTTGCTGGTATGCTCTTCGGACTACGGTTTGTAAATATAATTATATATAAAGTAATAAAATATAGTGTCTTGCCACTTTTGATTAAAAGAAAAGATAGCCATTGTCATGAAATTTATTTTCTTAGCTCCAAACACAATCCTTGAAGCATCCTTTGGTTGAAGGTTACTTAATGATAGGCTAAATTAAGCTCAATATAAGTTAATTATCTTTCATATGAACACCATCAATGAGAAAATATGGATGCTACTTCTTCATACTATATTCTTACTAAAGGAAAAATAATCTATATAGGGGTACTACAATACACTCATCTACAAAAGAGCACAATAAACATTTCATTGAAGCACCAAAACTAGGGAAGCCATTTTCACTATAAGATCAATTATTTTATTATATATCTCTATAAAATATCAATTAGAATATGCATATATATTCTTTCATGTCATGTGGGTCCTATGTAACAAAAAAATCAAGTACTTTTTTATTATTTGTTCATCCTATAGATGAAACATAGTAGGCCTCAATCAAAGGATTTTTTTTCCTATTTCACATCTAACAATTTAGATACATGTGTTCAATAAGATGGGTGCAAGTTTTAAATTATTGATTTTTGTGAAGAAAACCCAATTTCAAATCAATGAAAAGACATATGATGAGAAAAATATAGTAAAATATGACATCTTTGGTGTGTAGAGTACCTTAAAAGATGTTAGAAGGTGAATTGTAGAAGTGGATTTGGATGAATAAATAACACTCATTTACATAAATTGTGCAGTAATGCATATTGTTAGAGTAAAGATGTGAAGTCACCTCCATTATCTATTTTTAAACACTTGATTGATTTGTCAATTATCTTTTCAACCAAATCTCTAAACTACTTAAATAAATTCAACACATCAACTTTAATTTTAACAATATAGACCCACACCTTTCTACAGTAGTCATCTATAAATATTATGAAATATGATGATCCTCCAGAAGAAATTGTAGTGGAAGGTCCCCAAACATCTGAATGAATATAATCTATAATACCTTTTTTTTATGGCTACCTACTTTAAACTTTTGTTTATATTTATTTTCATAAACACAATGCTTATAGAAATTCAAATTCAAGATTTTAGGTTTGGAAGTAACTTACAATTTAACAGTAACTTCAACCTTTTCTCGCTCATTTGACCTAGTTACTAATGCCATAAATGAGTATAATCATCTTCTTAGATACCATTCCCACTTCATTTATTATAGTACTCTCTTCTAGCTTGTAAAGGTTTATAATATTTGTAGCCTTTATAACCACCAAAATAACTTTGGACACTTTCATTGATCTACCTTGGCTTGTAAATTAATAGCCGAGCTAGAATCCAAAACTATGAAGGAAATTAAATTCTTTTACATTTTTGGTACATGTCTTACCTATATTAATGTCCTCACAATACCATTGAACATTTTAATCTTAATGCTCCCAATCTTAAAAGTTTTACGAGAAACATTATTTCCCATAAAAACACCACTACCATCAATAGCTTGGTAAGAGGAAGACTAATTCTTATGTGGACACATCTAATTATAAGAACTAGAATCTAATAACAATTCCTCATTGTACTATAAGGAATTACAAACAAATAAAACTTCATCAATCATACCTCAACTTGTGTCAACTGAATTTTCTTCCTTTTTGGAGTCATCATTATCTTCTTCCTCTTGAAATAAACTTTTTTCAGATTCCCTATAGTAACAACATTTTCCCTTACTCTTTTTTCCATTTGACTAAGATTTGGATGTACCTCTCAAATCTTCCCCTTTTTCTATGGATCAAACCATAACCACAATTGCTCTTCATGTGGATGTTTCTATGTTAGATTTCCTCTACACCTCTTCAAACAAAAAAGCTCGAATAACAAATTCAAATTCAAGGGTCTCAATTGTTATAAAGCTAATAAAAGCTACTAAGTGATTCCAAGATTCAGGAAATGAAATGAATAATGTAACAAGCATTTTGTCTTCATCTTTAACTTTTATACCCATACTATCTAATTGACACATAAGAGTATTAACAATTTTAATATCTTCCTTCACTCATAAATTAAATAATTCCATCTACAAGTAGATCTAATTCATTAGGTATTTTTTCATATAAAGACTATTCATTGTACTCCATAAGCCTGCTATTGTTTCCTCTCCATCAATATTAAAAGGAACATCATCTGCTAAGTCTAACCAAATTGTGCTAAGAGATCTTGTATCTAGATCTTCACATCCTCATCATTCATATTTGTAGATTTCTATGACTTCCCTACCAATGCTCTATGCAATCCTTGTTGCACTAATAAATCATGTATCTTGAGCTTCCATAGCTCAAAATTATTCTTACCATTGAATCTCTCCACCTTGAGCCTTGCATTGAAAACCTTTGCCATTTGATGCTACAAAATAGACATCAAATCCCAACAAAGACATTACAAAATAACTTTTTTTTGATACAAATAAAGACTCTCCATTATACTCCATAAGCCTAGGTAATGTTGTTTCCTCTCCAACAAAATTGAAAAGAACATTATTTACTAAACACAATCAAATTGTGCTAAGGACTATTTTATCTAAATCCTCCTAATGCTCATCAATCATATTTGCAAATTTCTTTGACTTCCCTACCAATGCTTTGCGCAACCCTTGTTGCTCTAACAAATCACAAATCTTAAACTTTCATAACTCAAAATTATTCTTTGTATTGAATTTCTCCACCTCAAGCCTTGCACTCAAAAACTTCGCAATTTGATGCTTCAAAACAAACACCAATTTTTAACACACACATTGCAAAATAAATTCTCTATTACCACTTGTTGTGGAAATGGAAACATAAAACCCACAAAATTAAATAATATTAGAGCACAAGTTAGTTGCAAATAAATAACAGAAAAAATAGAATGAAATAACAAAATAATAGATAAAGATAGATATTTACATGAGTGAAACAGATTACAAAGTTCACACTAATGTTGCTCTTTAATTATAATTCATTACAATGATTTTTCCTTTAAGGTAACAAGGTATATATAATTTCTTCAAGATAATAACCACTTTCAAACATAGAAAATATTAACTTTGTTTTATTGCTTTGTTTTAATTGTTTTTATCTTTTTCACAAGATTTTCCTTTATTTCCCTTATTGTTTTCATATCGAACAAAGCAAAGTATCTTCCAATTGATGTATTAAAAAGTGTCTAGAGATAAACATTAGTGGATATAAATTAGTTCTACGTACATGTATTGCATGTTATCGGTATTCTAGAAAATAGATATTTAGTACTGAAAGATCAATAAGCTAGTTTGAGGGGTACCTATTTGATGTGTGAAAAAATAATATTTGAACTTAGTGTAAATAGAATAGAAAGTATTAAACAATATTAATAATGAGTAAAGATTGATCTTTGATTTCAAAATAATTAAAAAAAACAAAACATAATAATAAATAATGCTTAACATATTATTTATAAATATTTAGAAATATAAATTAAATTTTTTAATATATATTCTAATATTTTTTATTTAATATTTAAATGCTCCTAACCAATATAATTTGAAAATAATGAATAATATAATTTTTTACTAATACACAACTCTAAATAATTAATTTGAATCATTAAATAAAAAAATTAATAAGTAATGATCATAATTTAAGCTCAATTTACAAAGCTAAAATATCCAAACTTGAAAGAAAAGGTTATGGATATTTGCGAATGTTGTTCAAAATATAGAAATGGCTAAAATAACAGCAAGTTTAAGCCATCAAAGATAAACATGAAAAGTATATTAATGACAGTTGCGTATAAAAATCCTGTCGTCATTTCTACGCCTTCGGAAAACTAAGTCGATGCTATCCATTCAGGTGTTCCATTCTGATTTGTTGATTCTCAATTTTATTCTAAACCATAAACAGTGAATGTTTTTTTTTTTTTTTTTTTAATTTTTATCCTAAATCCTAAATTTTATATATATATATATATATGAGGATAAGGATATAGAGATTTGTTGACTTTCAAGTTTTATTTATTGTAGAGAAAGAGTATTATGAGTTTATTAATTGTACAGGAAAAAAATGTTTAACACATTTTTTTAATGCTATCAAAGAGTAATTTTAATAGTGAATATTTATTCTTGTTAATATATAAAATCTTTGAGGACGTAGAGATTTGTTGACTTTCAATTATCTTAAGCTTTACTTATTGTAGAAAAAGAGTATTATAAGTTTATTAACTGTAGACCAGAAAAATGTTTAACATATTTTTTTAATGCTATTAAAGAGTAATTTTAATATTTATTTCAGTTTTTAATTAATTTGAGTTTTAAATTTTACATATGTATAATAATTAGATTTGAGATATATTTAATTTATTTTTTAAATATATTTTACATATTGGAGTAGATGGCATTTGCAATCTAATATTTATATTAAGAAAAATCAGAAAATAAAATAATCTTAACTAATTTAATTTATCCATTCTTTTTTGACATATCTTGATTCTCTATTTTAAACATCCATAATCACAAATCAAAATTTGAAAGGTTAAACTTGACCAAACTCAATTCCCTCCCTAAATGGTTAATTAATCAAAAATCTCTATTTCAAAGGTAGGATGAATGGTAAATTTGTAGTGAGCTCCACAAATTTAACAAGGTAATAATGAGTTAGCCATGTGTCAAAGTAAGAATCATGATATGTCAAACTATGAAAAATGTTCTTTAGATTACATTAAATTCAAATATTCCACCCTTGTGATCTAAAAATTATCAAAAAAAATAATATCAACAAATTTATATAGGGAGATTTTGTTCACTTTCAAGCATTTACCTATGACGTGTAGAAGGGACGAGACCTCTTTTTCTTTTGTCTTACATCTCAATTAATTTTATTACAAATATTGTTTGACTATCCTTACAATGCACAAGGACGATGTTCTTATACTTAGAAACATCTCGAAACAATTGCATGGCACATAAGTTCTCTATTTGTAAAATATTTTATCTATTGAGTTCTTTTGTAGAGTAAGAATTTTATGAAAAGAATAAAACTGTTTTATAGAATATAACAATTTTGTATGGAAAAAGAGGTTTCTCCTTTTAATAAAACAAATAAATTTAAAAAGAAGTTTTTGAAGTGGAGATGAAAGTTTTATTGATTTTTTTAAAAAAATTATTGTCAATGCCATTCATGTATAATATAAAATATAAATTTTAATTGATTTTTTTAAGATATATCTATATGATTAAAGATTTACCATTCCTCTTTGTTAAAAGAAAAATATAAGACTATCAGCTTCTTAAAATTTAGAACTTATCCACTATTAAAATCATAAGAAACATGTTTATAAAAACTCTTAAAATTTTTGAACAACCATTAAAATATTTTTTAAAAACCCCTTCACGAAACTCCAACCTTAAATAAACAAATTTAATGAAATAGTAATCTCTTTAAGACTCCTTGCTGTTAAACGATAAACTAAAACTTCTTAAAATTTAAAGTCGCTGTTAAATGTTCCTTTCGTACGTACTTCGGGCCTTCTCATAGGACCGGCTAAACTGATGTAGTTGCTGTTATGCCCCACTGTACAAGAAACATGTAAAAGCAAGAAGCTGCAAATACATTGAATGAGTACTCTTTTGAAAGCAAGACGCGTGCAAATAAATTGTTGTCAAAGAAAATTGGAAATCTTCGCTGGCAGTGTAGAATTTCTATGAAATTATAAAGTCTTTGTCCTCTGGTGACAAGCCCAACTACATATATGACCCTAAGCCGCAGCCTTACCATATTTGAGCCTTCGATTATCTAATTCTCATCTTTTTTTTTTTTTTGTGCGACCTTTCATTCCTTGTGCATTTACACTGGGAATCATGGAATCAAACAACGGAGATGAACTAAAGGTCGACCAAGATCGTTGGGTCATTCACATCAAGAAGTGCCTGCAACTAATATGTGAGCAAGAACAAGAAATGGAGAATTGTGTGTCCATTTTTGGTGTGCCCAAGGAGCTGTTGGCACTCACGCCAGAGGTATACATTCCCCAGTGCATCTCCATAGGACCATATCACCACTGGATTTCCAAACTGTTAAGAATGGAGAGATACAAATTTGCTGCACAAGATTTCATGAACGGCATCATCGACACAGAGGAAGATGTTCGACTGTTGAGAAAGAGCGGAATTATTTACAATCACTTGGCAGACGACGGAAAAGTGGCAAGCATGTGGAACGGCATAGGTAAATATGTGAAATTGACTTCAGTTAAATTTTTGGATCAAGTCATAGCTGATGTCAATGCGTATTATCACAAGAGATGGAGCGTCGCTGTGAAGGATTACATAAAGAAATACATATTTGGTTCATGGCAGCTCCTTACTCTTTTGGCCACAGTGATACTTTTGCTTCTCACCTGTTTGCAGGCTTTTTGTTCTGTGTATGAGTGTAAGCGTTGGTGGAGCGACACTCATTTTGTGGATAACTAAGGTCAACGGAAGAGCTGTACCCTATAACAGTTTTCTACAATACTGCCGCCGTCCTTTTCTTTTGGAAGGACACAATCAATTGTTTTTACTTAGGCTGGTCGAAGTCAGACTTGATTGTAGATCAGATTTAAAATTATCTTAGCATTTTCTAGTGAAGTATCCTTAGAAAACACGCTGCAATTTTTTCTTTCCTTCAAGAACATTTCCAGATGCATTCTTATCGTCGTTGTTTCATACATGCAAAACAATCTCTACGATTAAATCTTTTAATCGTTGTAAAGAGTTATAAATTATCTATAAGACTACAAGAAAAATGAGATTATTAATCAACTATCATGATGGCATTTTCTCTTCAAATTTGGGTGAGTGATAGAAATACATAGATATCTCCTCTTATCTTTGATTTGGGTTAGATTATTAATCAACTATTGAAATATTCCGAATCAATTTTTTTTTAATTTTTTATTGCAATAAGCAATCCAACACACATCTATTAGGGTTAGCACTTAAACCAAAATGATGTGGAATTCAACTCTAACCAAGGATGTACACCAGGATCCCGAGTTAGGCAAGGTGTGAGCATATGGTCAGAGGATCTCAATGCAATGCTGATAAATAAACTCTAACCAAGAATGTGTCGGATGACGACAAGCATATGGTCAGAGGATCCCTACCAACTACAATGCTGAAAGTAACTCGACACCAAGAATGTGCTTTCCAACCCAAAGTAGGAATGGAGCTACCATATGACGGAGATTCTAATGAGCTATAATGCAATTTTCAAAATAAGATAGGCGGCAAGCCAGCCTCTTCCACTTATTAAGTGGGAAATACAATAAAGTAAAGAGCAGAATAGAGAATGTTGACAGTACTACTGTTTAGCTTACAATAATTAGAGAGCGCCTACCAATAACATAGAATAAGAAAGTCTAACAAAGCTACAACAATATAGAAGACTTCCCCTTGCTTATCAATTATGCTAAGACCAATAACTCCTCTCAATGGACCAATCTTGATATTCTGATTTGTGACAGACCTGCACTTGAAATACTCAATCAGCAACACAAGGAGCCACTAAATTACTCACTACTCCCTCAATACTCAACCAAATGACCTCAAATATGATGCAATGGCTTCCTATGAAGAGGGCGACCAAGGTGCATACAAGAAACCACACTCAAACCCAAGTAATAATTTAACACACTTCCCAATGCACTCCAAAGAGGGAGCGGCCATGCAAGTAGGGAGATTTCATTTTATAAATTCAAGTTCTTCACAATAAAATCTACAAATTAGCACAAAGGGGCGCCCAACCTAGAGGAATGGAAATATGCAACACCGAGAATAAATATATTTTTTATTTTTCAAATATATGAGTGAAACTACAAATCAGCCATGATATCAGCAACTCCATATTTTGATATGATATGCAAGAAACTGAACTACAACACAAAACAAAAGCTACAAAGAAAACCTCACTACAAGATTCTCTCAACTACAACTATCTCACCATTAGTTGCTATCTTTCAAGCAAGAAGCAATGCCAAGGCTAGGAGGCATTCATTCCTCGAAGCGATCCCAGTACCATTCTGGCAAAGTAACATTACTGTAGACATAAGATAATGAAATGAAGAGAAGAGGTCACCTTATAAAGGCACACCAAGGAATCTCTAGAAGCTTCTAGAAGAGGCGCCCTAACTTTCAAATTTGAAATAAACCTTTTTCCCTACAAGAGGTGGCGTCCCTACAGAAGCATTATTTTGACCTTTTAAAATAATAAAATATCATGTCCTCCTCAAGTTGGCATCCAAAGACAAGCTTCATTTTTGACGTTATAAAATAGTAAATCACTTCAATGAGGCGTCCACCCATGAAGACCACCTTTTTAAAACAACATGAAGTGATGAAGCTAGGCCAAGGGGGGACTTTAAATATGATGTTAAAATATAACAATATTTAAATAAATTGAACTTATCTCTCAAAATTGCATCCCAAGGCCAAAAGCGGAGAAACCAACTGAACCAGCTGAAGAATTGAACCAACTGTGCTGAAAACAACAGGACCACTACCATAAATAGAATTTACTAAAAATAGTAAATTCTAGAAAGTGCTCAGAACGCAAAGCAATTCACACCACTGCGAAGCTCTATGAAAACCCATAAAGAATTAGCAATTCAATAACCAAATTTCAAGCAACAACAACCTCCAAAACAAGAAACCCTAATTTCACCTTCCGAGTAGCCTACGAGTCTCCAGAATAGGCCAATAGTCAACTAAAATGATCATGCTCGAGAAGGCGATATTATAGTCTGCCCTTCCACAAGATTGTTTGTCCTCAAGCAATCGCAAGCCTAGATGCTGGAAAATCTCCTCACTCTCCCAAGCCGCATCCTCCAAAGGAAAGTTTTTCCACTTCACCAAGTACTCTCTAATTGTTCTTTTTCTTAAAGAACGCTCTCTAGAATCAAGAATCTCTTCTGGAATCAAAACTAACTGTCCTTCTTCATCCAAAGGTGGTAACTATGATGAAGCAACAACATTGTGTCCAAGTGCCTTCTTTAGGCGAGACACGTGGAAGACATTATGTACTCTGCTATTCAAGGTAGCTCCAACTCATAAGCTACTGCTCCAACCTTTCTGATAACTTTGGATGGCCCATAGAAACGAGGTTTGAGCTTCTCAGCTCCACTATTCTTGAGATTAGACTGTCTGTAAGGCTGTAGTTGAAGATAAACCATATCTCCAACCTCAAAAGAGTGCTCAACAAGTCGCTGATCAGCATACATCTTCTGCTGATTTTGTGCAATTTGAAGGTTGTTCTTCGAGGATTTCAAGATATCTTGACTCTGCTACAACAAATCCTTGGCTTGAGGGGCTTTGCTATCATCAAACACCAAATCAACAAAGCTAGGAGCCTCATAAGCGTAAAGAGTCATGAAAGGTGACATCCTTATTGACATGTGAAAGGAAGAATTGTAACAATACTCACCTATGTGAAGCCATTTCACCCATGCTCTTTGCTACTCTAAAACATAGTTTCTCAAATAGCCTTCCAACCACTTTTTCACTATCTCTATTTGTCCATCAGTTTGAGGGTGATAACTAGTGCTTGGAGTAAGCACCATACCACTCATCCTAAAGACCTTTTGCCAAAAAAGTGCTTAGAAACTTGTTGTCCCTATCACTCACAATGTTTTTCGGCAACCCATGCAATCTAAACACCTCATGGAAAAAAAATCTGCAACTTAAGCTGCTGAAAAAGAGCTAGTAATGGAAAAGAAGTGAGCAAACTTTGTTAATCTATCCACTACAACATAGATACAATCTTTGCCTTGGACCTTTGGCAACCCAGTGATGAAGTCCATTGATATGCTTTCCCATTTTTGATTGAGAATGGGGAGAGATTGCAGCAGACCAGCTGGTAGAGTATGCTCATTCTTGTTCATCTGACAAGTGGGACACTCCTAGATGTAGCATTGAACTTATCCTTTCAGCCCTTTCCAAGAAAATCTTTTCCGAATCTGCCTATATTTCTTGAAGAAACCTTGATGACCAACAAGTGGAATGTCATGAAAGGTCATCAAAATCTTCTTTTTGAGCTTAGAATTAGCCACCAAAAATATCCTTCCCTTGTAATGTATCAAACCTTCAACCACTTTGTACCTTTCATCATGAAAAGTACCTTCAATTACACTGGTTGCAAACTAATTTTTAGCATAATCAGCAAGCAACCCTCCTCCCAATGAGCAGTAAGCTCACACAATGAGCTCAAATGAGGTCTCCTAGATAGAGCATCAACCATAATATTGTTTTTCCCTTTGACATATTCAATGTCAAAATCATAAGCTTGAAGCTTACTCACCCACTTTTGTTGTCTTTCGTTCAAGTCCTTCTGATGCATGAAGTGCTTGAGACTATTATGATCAGTCTTGACCACAAACTTGCTCCCCACCAAATACTATTTGAACTTAGCCAATGCATGCATGATTGCAAGCATTTCCTTGTCATAGATGGAGTATGTCCTTTCAAAACCTCTTAACTTTCTACTCTCAAACACGATGGGATGCTTGTCTTGCATCAAAACAGCCCCACCACCTTCTCTAGATGCATCACACTATAGCTCGAAGGGCTTGGAAAAATCTGGAATAGCCAAAACCAGACAAGAGCTCATGATCTTCTTAAACTTATCAAAAGTAGTTTGATCCTTTTTTGACCAACAAAAAGCCCTCTTTTTCGTGAGGTCAGTAAGAGGAGCAGTATTTTGTGAGTAGCCCTTCACAAATCTTCTATAAAAACCACAAAGACCCAAGAACCCTTTTAAATGAGTCAAGTTCTCTGGAGGTGGCCAATCAACTATTACCTTGATCTTTTCAGGGTCAACCTTCACTCCATCAGCACTGATTATGTGACCAAGGTAAAGTAGCTCCTTCATTCCAAATTCACATTTGGATTCTTTGGCAAACAAACTCTCTGATTCTAGGATGCTAAGCACTTCCTCCAAGTGTTTGAGATGTTCTTCCCATGTCTTGTTGAAGATCAGAATGTCATCAAAAAATATCAATACAAACTTCCTCAACTACTTCTGAAAGACTTTGTTCATACAAGACTGGAAGGTAGTAGGAGCATTAATCAACCCAAATGGCATGACTAAAAAATTGAAGTGACCATAGTGACATCTAAATGTTTTCTTCTCGACATCAGACCCTCTCATCCGAATCAGGTAGTAGCCAGACCTCAAATCAATCTTTGAAAAGAACTTGGCTCTATGTAGCCCATCAATGAGCTCATCTATCCTCAGAATGGGGTATCAATTTTTGATGGTGCTTTGATTCAAAGCACGATAATCCAAACACATGTGAATGGTACCATCCTTCTTCTTCACAAGAACAACTGCTGAAGCGAAGGGACTCTTACTTGGACGAATGAAGCCCATCTCCAAGAGTTCCTTAATGTTTTTTTCAATCCCATTTGTCTACTTCTTAGGGTACTAATATGGAGTTGTGATAACTGGCTTAGCCCCTTCCTTGAGTTCTATGACATGCTTTGAACCCTGTTCAGGAGGTGGCCTAGGTGGTAAATCAACAAACACCTTGTTCTTCTTCGTGAGTAAAGATTGAATATCAGGAGGATAGTCTCTCTCTGTTTCAACTGGACTAGCTGGAAGAATCATACATTCTACAACCCACTCAACTTGATCATGCCGAATCATCCTTGCCATTCTCTTGAATGACATAATCTGAGGACCACGATTGGACATTCCTCTTAGCACCACCTTCTTTCCATCGGATTGGAACTTAAGTTCCATGGTTTGCATATTTAGAGAAATCTCTCCAAGTGAACACAGCCATTGAATGCCTAGGATGGCATTTGTATCTCCAATGTTGACTACATAGAAGTCATCCTTGACTTCATAGTTGCCTAATTGCATAGACATGTTTGAAATATTCTTGGTGCAAGAGATGTGAAACCCATCTGCAACCATAACCTTGAAGCCTTCAAATTCTTATGTTTGAAGCCATTTCTTTGCCACTACAACTTCATCAATGAAGTTATGCATTGCTCCAGTGTCAATAAGCAACTATTCCCTGCCCCTTAATCATCCCTCAAACTTTGAAGGATTCATTTTTGTGAAAGCTCAAAAGTTGAGCCAAGGTACCTCCACTTCCTTTTTCATCTTCGGACTCTTCTAGAGCTCTTTCCACTTTGTCGTCATCAAAATCAAACTACTGATCTGAAAAACCAGAATTACTTTCTTTAGCTGAATAGTATTCAATTTGATGAATTTTGACTCCTTTAGGGAAAATATGATCTTGAGACCATTTTTCTCTACACCTGAAACATAACCCCTTTCTTTTGAGTTTGTTAAGTGTCTCTAGATCCAACCTTGTGACATGAGTTTTATGTTGTGGATCAAAGGCTTTAATCCAACCCTTGACTGGTTCCATAAGCCCTTCACTAAATAGGATCACCAACCGCCTCTCGGTGATTCCCATGACCATTACTGAAAGCCTCTGAAACTCAGCTATGTAGGCATTAACTGTTCCATATTGTCTAAGTTGTGCCAACTCTCTAAAATGCACTTCTGGATCTTTTTTCTCAAATCTCTCTTTGAGTCTATTGGTGAACTCATCATAGGTAGTGATAGACCGATGACCCAAAGTGACTAGGCCATGGTACCACCATTTGTGTGCTACCCCATCCAAGTGTAGCATATCAAACTTGATTGCCTCCTCTTCTACCATAGGTTTGAGGGCAGGATAGTTATCTAACTTTTGTATCCAAGCTCGAGCTAAACTACTATCACTCCCATCAAAATGTGGAAGCATGACCTTGTTGATGGCTTGGTGTAAGTCCCTCTATACTGTTGTTCCCCTATGATCATGATGTCTTCCTTTCCCTCTATTCTTCCTCTTATGATCCAAAAAGTTGTTGTAAGACATGTCTAACTTGATTTCATCAGGAAGAGACTCATACTCAGCACGGTCAAGTCTCAATTGGTCCACAAATGATGCATTTTCTCCCAGATGAGGTTGAGGGTTTACTGGTGCCAAGAAGGTGGGTTTAAATGGCCTGGAAGAAATGTATGTGCTATTTGAAGTAGGCTAAGCAACATGTCCATTGGAGGCACTGTAACATTACTATAGACATAAGATAATGAAATGAAGAGAAGAGGTCACCTTATAAAGGCACAACAAGGAATCTCTACAAGCTTCTAGAAGAGGTGCCCTAACTTTCAAATTTGAAATAAACCTTTTTCCCTCCAAGAGGTGGCATCCCCACAGAAGTATTATTTTGACCTTTTAAAATAATAAAATATCATCTCCTCCTCAAGTTGGCATCCAAACACAAGCTTCATTTTTGACCTTATAAAATATTAAATCACTTCAATGAGGTGTCCACCCATGAAGACCACCTTTTTAAAACAACATGAAGTGATGAAGCTAGGCCAAGGGGGGACTTTAAATATAATGTTAAAATATAACAATATTTAAATAAATTGAACTTATCTCTCAAAATTGCATCCTAAGGCCAAAAGCGGAGAAACCAACTGAACCAGCTGAAGAAGAGAACCAACTGTGCCGAAAACAACAGGACCACTGCCAGAAATAGAATTTACTAAAAATAGTAAATTCCAGAAAGTGCTCAGAACACAAAGCAAGTAACACCACTGCGAAGCTCTCTGAAAATCCAGAAAGAATCCGCAATTCAATCACCAAATTTCAAGCAACAACAATCTCCAAAACATGAAACCCTAATTTCACCTTCCGAGTAGCCTACGGGTCTCCGAAATAGGCCAACGGTCAACTGAAATGATCATGCTAGAGAAGGGGATATTACAACTATCATGATGGCATTTTCTCTTCAAATTTGGGTGAGTGATAGAAATACATAGATATCTCTTCTTATCTTTGATTTGTGTTAGATAAGGGTTCTAGAAGACTTAGAGTCTTAATTGTATTCCGTTGATTTATTTGACATACCATGCATTTTGCTATAAAAAATTTAGCATTCTCATTTTCCCCTTTCTAACAAAAGTCTTGCTTGATTCTATAATAAGTTTAATGAACCCAAAGTCTCCACCTACTAGACAAACAAGGAGTTCTTCCAACATCTTAAACTCAAGGATTGAATTTTTACATAGGTGTAACCTATCCCTATACTAACACATTTCCTTTACACACTTGAATCGCATTAGAGTCTGTAAATGAAAGTTTGAGTATTTAGATCCTTCTCTCACTATTCTCTTGCCTGACCACCCAATCAACTTGTAATATGAAAATGACATACAATAAAAACTTTGTGGATTCATTTCTTTTCAATTGAACATTGACCATAACATTTTCCTTTCCATTCCTATGTATGATGTCAATGCCATATCCATCATCTTTGTAACCAATTTTTATTGCTCTTGAAATGATAAACTACATTTTGAAAAAAAATCCATATAAATAGCTTATCAAATGCTGCACAACAAGACTTGGGACTATTCTTGATTCATCTTTCTATAGAAATAGAAGGAAAGCCAAATAATAGAGTATCATGGAAAATAATGCATGAGTTGTAGTAATTTGAAGTCTTCGAATAGTGATCCCTTTCCATTTCTTACCCTAATTTTGGGCTGATATTTATCTTCTTAAAATGGATCGAGTCCTTGCCTCTTATTTCTTTCTGGGTTTTTTTCTTCCCCTTTTGGATGGAGGAGTGGATATATCTACTTTATCTAAATTTTTTTAATTGGGACGTAGACAAAATTTGGGTATAATCATAATCATTCTACTAAAGAATTTTATTAGCCATTTCATTTCCTCTGATAAATCTGATCCCAAATTTTGGATTATTTCATTCACCATATCGTATAAAAATTATATGGAATAGAGTTTTCCATTATGGAGGTGATGTTGGGCTATCTGAAACATGATCTTTACATATATTTTCCTAAGAACTATGATTATGTCACGGATCACTTTCTTTATGAATGAGAGAACTAATATTCATGCATACATCTTCAGAATTTGCTTGAATATATTTGATAGAATTCTCTTATGAATTTGTAATTTGATCTTCATTTAAAGACTGATATTCATTCTCACTTGCTGAAGGCTTAAAAAGATAATATGGAGAAAACAGGATTACTCTGTTACGAGATTTCAAATGATGTGGACTTTCTTCATTATTGGCTTCTTGCAGAATGTTAATGTGCTAATCCCGATTGGTTAATTTATTTGTAAATGCTATAAACTAAATTCAGTTCAGATAGATGTCTCGCTGTTGAACTGTCTTCTGCCTATAAATAAAATATGTAAACAGTTCTTCAATGTAATTTCTGAAGATACAATAAAATGTGTTTTCTATTCTGCCTCTGCTGGGCCTAACACAGAATTGGATCTTTTGAACTTTGAAGAGCCCCTTGATCAAGATGACGATAGGCTGAAGTTTTTGAAAGTGCTATATTATTTTGAGATGGATTTTTTGAAATGAAAGAATTTTTAATAGTAAAAGGTTAGTTCTAGGGATCCTTGCAGTCCAATGAACTTTTAAATAAAAGTTTGATTACATTGGTTTGAAAGGTGAGCATAAGAATGACAAAAAAAAATAGAGAGGATATGGTCCCTCAATAGAAATGTCCTACTCCGAAATACCAATAGCTTTCGAAATAGAAAATTATTTGGGGGAAGGGTTTCACAGAATAGACAAACATGCTTTTCTAGTTTTTCCATGTACTCCATATCATGAAGCTGAAAGCAATCCAAGCAATTCCCAAAAATCTCCAAGATTTGAGATCAGGACATTTCAGAGACAAATAATTCGACTAAACTGAGAAAGGAATTAACTTGTTATATTTGTTAAATTTTGGTTCCCAAGGTTGTAAATAGAGATCTGAACCATGAAACAAGAAGGCTTTGTTTTTAAAAGTATTATCTCTAGTCATCTGCAGCATCAGGTAAATTTACCTTCAGCAATTCATACAAAAAATCGTCAACAATTCATCATGGAAAATATCATTGCCATGACAAATTCACCTCAAGGAAAATTCACCACCACCAAAAATTCACCATGGAAAATTAATTGCAAACTTTTAATGCATTGAATTTTCCACTGTGATGAATTGCTGATGGTGAATTTTCTTTGAGATGAATTTGTCATGACCATAGATTTTCCCATAGTAAATTATTTGAAGGTGAATTTAAATTTTCCTAAAGTCCCATCTGCAATACAAAATAAACCTTTATCCAAATTCTTGACTTTTTCCTAGTTATCATTAACTCGAAAAACCAGATCTTCTCTAGATGGAATAAGCATCCAAATATTACCAATAATGGCTCTTTGTTAAAGGTCCTAAACATGAGAGAAGATTAGCTCATCTGAGATACGAGCTTGGATCTGCATCAAAGAAAGCCCTTGTTTTTATTATGATTTCAAACATTTTCTTCTGAAACTACTACTTGTTCTGTAGAGACTAGAATTTAGTTTATTTTAGAGGGCTGATGATTGGAAAAACGATGGAGGACACTAGGCTAAAGCGCCGTTCCTTTATCTTTTTTAAAACGTAAGCTATCTTTGGATTGTATCTGAAAGTGGTGACCAACTTTTATGATCTTCAAATCTTCTTTGTCTACAGATGGACCATGGAAATTATTACATAACACACTTGGATTTTTTAACCGCAAAACAATTTCTCTATCCTGGGAATCTTTCTCTGTTATTTCGAGAAATTTTCATAGATTTTGACCTTACCGCCTTAATATATACTTTGTCATGTGATTGCTTTGTAAACCTGAAAGCTTCTGGCCTTTCGTCCTCTGAACACAATCCGCCATGTGATGTTGAGCAATTTTCTTAAAAAAATTATCTTAGAAGAAAGAATTTTTTTTTTTTGAGCTCCATCAATTAGCTTTATCACATAAATAATATTTTTAAAATATATAAGAAATCTCTTTTATAGATTTATAAGTTAATTTTTTAAAAAATAAAAAATTATATGTTAATTATTATCTATATTTTGTCTTATATTCTTAATTAAAATTATGTCATCAATATACAAATATATAGTTAATTATAGTGTCAACAAAATCACTAAAATATATATTTTTTAACTAATGCATTAGACTAGACCTAAGATGATATCATTCTTTTCTATTTCAAATAATTAGTTAAGAGAAATTTGCATCCATCAAAATAATTATGTTTACATTTTGTTCAAATTTAATTATTTATTTAAAAATAATATTTATGAAAGTAAGAGGAAAAACATGCATTAAACTTTGAATAAGTAAATATAAAAATGAATGTGAAAAAAAATATTATATAAAGAGTAGCATCACACTTAACATCATTTTTGAATTTTTCACCAACAACTAAATTATTCTATCAATTTTATAACAAACTACATTTAAATCTCTTTTTATAAAATTGTGACATAACTTTGAAAATTCAAATCTCCGTGTAATGAGTAGGTCCACACATTTATCATAGCTCATATCAACCTTTTTCCACCTTGGATCACTTTTTTTTACATTATTCTTGGCCTAGCCCTTTTTCCCTACATTTAAACCCGATAGTCATACTCTCTTTTACCTATTTTAGTCTTATATCATTAACAAATCACCCCCCTATTCTCCAACCAATTCCATTTCATTTCTTGTTTCACTACATATGAAATCTTCTCTACCATTTACCAAACCAACTACTCCACCCCATAAACCCACTTTTTATTTCTTCTTTAACACTTCCTAAAGATTAAAAATAAAGAAGGTGATGGATTCATCTCTATGCCCTTCCCAAATCATACCTAGGTGACACTAACCTCTTATAGTTGGTAAGCTCCACACTTGATCGACTTGCTTCTCAATAACTCTCCCCTTCTTATTCCGCAACTTTACAATATCTCCTAGCCCTAATCCTCTAATTATTGTTATCACCTATGTCATATCTATGCTCATCCCACCTATCAATTATAAAAACCTAAGCTCTAGATATGGTGTTACTTGTATCCCTCTAAAATTAATTAAAATTCAAATGAGAATACACTTATTGATCTGGACCTGAAGTTAAAAACCTAAAAATAACTGAGAAATTTCATCAAATACTTCTGACCCTGCTGGGAATTGTTTATTGCCTTGATTAAAGAGAACCCCAGAGAACCAGTAGCCAGACCTGGATGATAAATAGGTAACCACGGGAACCCTGTCTAAAGTTTTTATTTGTAGACAAATTTGTCTCCAACGGGATAAGTACTTCTAGTCCAAAAGGTGAAAGTCTGTATAAATGTTTGTTGTAGTTAGATTACAGAATTTTTAAGACGAAGAGAAAGATTTAACCAGCCTGATTGGGTTAATGTTTTACCTCATTTAGGGGCTCAGGCGTGTGAAAGAATACACAATGTCGTAAATTACAGATTAGATGTTGTACAAAACGGCTTTCTGAAAGGAATAATACTCGGCCTATGCTGGTGAAACAGTTCATTTGATACGGTTTAACATTTACTAGCCATAGATATTGCATAGTGCAAAATAATAAACTGTAATAAATAATCGATATAAAAATGAAAGGATAACAAAAGAATTACTGAGGAGGTTGATAACTTCATATATTAATTTAGTATTGGTGGATAGTTTCAAGTAAATGTTTGAATTAAGAAAATAATAAGTATGTTAATATTTAATGGTTTGAGAATCTCTAGTACATTCTACTTATAAAAGAACAAATATCTTATTTATACAAAGCTAAGTGTATAGAAAATTTCAATAGTAATAAAGACCACTATAGTAGAAAAGAGGAGTATTCATCAGTTACAATCAATCGTATTTCAAAAATGAATGAATCCCTAAAAATCATCTTTGAAATTGAAGATCATGATGCTATAATATTAGCATGATATTTATTTTATTACAATTAATATGATTTTTAAACTTTCAATTATGGCAGATTCTTAAATTAGTGATAGAAAATATTGGACCCATAGCACAATGTTATCATTAATAAAAATAAACATTCTTTTGGAATATACATTACCCATCAATGATATAATAGATTTTTTTAATTAGACCTACAACAATGTAAATAGGTGAAATGCTACTATTTTTTCATAGAGTACATTGATCATCTTTATTATCATTTACATGAGGACTATGTGGAGGAAAATGATAGTGAGCCTCCAAAAATGGTGACCTAGATATTCTAGTCAATGGAATAATAATATATACATTTTGAAAGTCATAGGGGCCACAAAATTGATTACATGGAATCATGAACTAATGGAGCACTAATATGAAGTTGGTTTTGAAACAGAGAAAAAAATAGTTTTTGAATGGACCCGAAACCATTTACAACAGGTTTTGAATGGACCTGAAACCATCAAGTTTTGAAGGGACCTGAAACCTAACCAAGGATGGTCAAGCTGCCAAAAGAGAAGCCAAAAAAGCCTCACGGAAAAACAAAGACAAACCAGCATCCAAACCCAGTTGCCCAACAAAGAACCTAGATATTACATAGATCTAGAACCCATTGGTTTTGATGGGATCAATAACCCAAGACAACCAGGTTTTGGTAGGGACCAAAAACCCAAGAGAGAAGCCTACAACAACCAGGCCATAGTAAACCAATCACTCAAGTAAATTAGTCTCTCCAAACCATTGTTAGAAACAACTAAGACATAGGTCTATAGAAGCAAAGCCCCAAAAGTATACAAAACCTTTCCCATCAACATACCCTCTCCCCCTCTATAGGAGAGGTCATTCCAAGAATGCGAGGCTCCAAACGTGTTCCATAAAAACTAGTTTCTCTCTCCTCCTCTATAGGAGACAAAACCAAGCTTGTGTAAACCACCATAGTCAAAGCACTCCTGCATAAAACCATTCCACCTCAATAGAAAATGGGAAACCCCTCAATGGGAAAAGTTGGAAGAGACCTTCAACCACAGAATACACCTCAACTTGAGAGGGAGAGAACTCCACCTCGAAATGAGAGGTCTTCACCTCAATAGAAGACCTAGTATTCAAAGAGAAAGATGGGACTATAGTATGGAGGAGAACCAAAGCAAACAACAACAACAGTAAGAATTGGGTTTTCAAAATTATCTCTAAAAGCCACCCAACCCTCAAAACCTTCAGCATAGAAAAAAGTTGATATAGCACCAGCTCCAACCCCACAGGGAGGTCTAACCAAAACACCAACTTCCATACACCAACAAAGAGAAACAAGGTACACGGGGGGCTCACCATGAGCAAGGGATTAGACAAAATGCCTGCTCTCATCCTAATAAAATCCTAGAGATGCCCAACCCAGCAGAGCACAGGAAAGAAAATACCTAGATTTGAGTGACGCTACCACTCCACCAAATGGGTCAACAACCCAAAACAGTCTCCAAACAAAGATAATAGGAAAAGAAATCCACCAGTCATTTGGAGACCACAACCATGCCAGAAAAACCCCCACAAGAAAGCCACCAAATAGAGGAAGCGTAGAAGTAAAGAGCACCCTAGAAAAATGAGAAGAAGAAAGGGCCAACAAATAAAGTCTCTAGGCCATCCTACTACACTGATCAGAACCAGAAATAGACCCCTTCTTCAACCTTAAAACTCCAAGGAAGCCCTAGCAGCACCACACTCCCAACCAAAAGGAAACCTCATCCAAACCATCAAGCCTCCAACCAGTGAATGCATAGAAGCAACAAACACCCCAGAAGAAGTGAGAAGAAGAAAGGCCCAACAAATAAAGCCCCCAAGCCATCCTACTACCTCGAGTAGAACCAGAAATAAACTACTTCTTCAACCGAGAAACTCCAAGGAAGCCCACGCAACCCCACACACCCTACAAGAAAAAGTAAAATAGAAGGGGTCAACCACCCAGCACCAGAAATCACAAAGGGAAATGGACTTACCCTCCTTCATCCATCTAAAGCCACAATAGCATCAACAGTAGCAAAACCCCATCCCAGGGCATCAAACAATTTCTCACCTGTAGCACCACTGAAGAACACTGATAGGGGAGACGCCGAGAAAGCATCCAACAGAGTAAAAGCCAAAAAACCATCTCCAATCACCACAGGAAAAGAAAACCATTCTCCAAATCTAATCCAAATAGGATGCCAAGTGTTCGACAATGTCCTCCTTGCCTTCAACACTAACAACCCATCTTGTAGGAGCCAACCATCTATCTTCCACTAGCGACAACGCCTGACCCAGCACCCACAAACACCTCCACTACTCAACAAGCTCTGCCAAAGAAAACAATGGCCACTCCAAGCCTCCATCCAATGGATCATCCTCGTTTGCATGTGCAACTTTAGAGATTTTCAAAAATGACCTCTGTCGTTGCTTCCGCCCTTTGTCATTCGTAACCACATCATGACTATCCAACTCCTTGTATGAATACTAATATGAAGTTGTTAATCTAATAATTTCAATATATTGTGTGCAACATTGATATTAAGAAAGATCAAACAACTCTAAATTGTACTTTGTATGTGCCTTTATGATATGGAGCCACATGGTAAAATGGGATACCAATGATATAATGGATGGATTAGGATGACCAATGATGTTTAGATAAAATATTATTAGATTGATAAAATTTTAGAGGCACGAAACTTTGTCATATGAATGGGTGAGCACCATTGTCCTTTAGCTTTACATTTGTAGGTGAAATGGCTTGTATTGTTAAATTGATTGATTCCAACCAATAACACATGAATATTAAGTTGTCAAATTGATAAAATTAATATAATTTTTATAGTATTAATCTTATAATCAATTGGATGGTCTTGGAGTGCTCTATCTTATTCATTGTTTATATGAGCAACCCACCTCCCAAAAATACATAAATTCTTATTATAAAGAAAAATTCCCAAAGGAAGATAATGATTCGTAAGATTATGAAATATTAACAATTGTTTCCACACCTAGAAAATTTGAAAACATGAATTCCAATGAAGAGAGATAAATTCAAATGTAAATATTATATGACTTGAACTGAGCATGTAAAATTAATTATTTATAATTATGGTTACCTTGCCCAAGTTCCTTTCATGCACTCAAGTATTTAAATGCCAACATTATTGGCAAAACTAAACAGTTCAAAAATATGGTGCAAAGCAACACCAAAATTTATAACTAAGGGATATGCTCCATAGTATTTAAAAGCAAGGCCATGACTAAGATATTAGTTTTATGCTCTTTTACATGAATCACATACATAAATGCAGTCACAAAAAGATCTTTACTAACAAAAAATAGTCATATAAAAATTTTAATCTAAGATTTTTATTACATTAAGTATAGCGAAATTTCTCTCTTTTAATTCAGATTAAAAGAAAATTTATGTATTTATTAGATTTTCAAGCCAGTTTAAAATTGTCAATTCATGTAAAAGTAGATTTTAGAGATAATAAAAAATATATTTATTCTTCTCATAGAAAATTCAAATATTAGTATGCATATGATTAGCATCCTCAAATATTATAATTTTTAGCAATAAAAATTGGTAGGTTGAAAATATACCATATTTGTAACCTACATGTAGTTATCTTAAGCATGATCATATTTATAACCTACACGTAGTTATCTTAAGCATGATCATATTTATAACCTACACATAGTTATCTTAAGCATGATAATAGTTTGAGCCTGATACATAAGTTCAACATGTGTATTGATTATCATTTGGCTACCATTGTAAGTTTAATATTAGCATGACTCATTGATAATTTTTCCCAAAAAATGCATACAAACATAGATTTAATGAGGTTCAAAATAACAAAAATAAACATCATATTTGAATTTATAGATTTAATGAGCTCCGAAAAGAACCTTGTTAAAATCAATCCATTATACAAGTAGGAATGGGTTTATGCCTCTAACAAGTCATTATATCATTCAATGAGTGTTCTAACAAAACAATAGTTTAGGCATATATTAAATATTAAAATGTGAATAAAATTTGTATTTCATGTAGGAATGGATCTTAATGAGATATTTATAATTTGAATAAAATTTGCAATTTCATGTACCAAAAATATTTGTGATATGTAGTGCATAGTAACTAATAAGTAGCCTAAAAAGAATTCTCAATAATTTTTCTTGTCTATAATATTTTCCTTTAAACATATAAATGTTTGTACTATTTTTTTGGATCAAATATGAAGGTTATGTTTTTCAATTGACACGTGATTATACATTAAAAAATATAGTTACTATCATAAAAAAAAATTAAAAAAATTAGTAGTCATATACCATTCACCATTATTTTAATAATTTGTAAGTTAAATATCTATGAAAATTACTGTTTTAGTTTAATATTATGAAATGTCAAACTATATAAAAATAAATAAAAAATAGCTAAATTGAAAATAATCTATCACTAATAATTGTCACTAATGGGATGAGAGTTACATACTTTTGGTTAAGCCCCTTGATGTCCTCTATAGCCTACATAAGGTTTTGATGGAAATTCTAGTAGAAATCTCTCCACTCTATTAATAATTAACACCATATATTAAAAGTGTCGATGACCATATATTGAGGTTAATGTGAGTCATTCAATGGAATGTATGCAGTTTAAATGTAATAAAATCAAACCCTTATCTCTACTGTGTAGCGATCTCAATAATGTTTTCTTTTAACTCAATAAAAAAATTAAAACCTTCATTTTATTTTTAATATTTGAAGTTTATTAAACACATATCTATACATGATTTTTATGTTGCATTAAATATGTGCATCATCCAATGATCTCAACATTGATAGTTGAGTGAAAAATGAATACAATGGATAAATCTAAACCTCATGACCTTTTTGCTTCAAAATGTAGGATATGGATTGATTGGTTGATGGTTTAACAATAGACTAACATGATAATAAATGAATTTTGAATCTCACTAAAACTAAAAATTAAAATGTTGGTTTTCATTTTGTTATTCTGAATATGACTAAACCCATACCTATAAATAGTTTTTGAAGAGCAATAGCCTATATCATGTAGTAAGTTGAATAGTGGTCACTAAATAATGATTGTAGACCTCATCAATGGCTACTACATAATGTGTGTACACTTACCATATAAAAAAAGATGAATGCAACCTTATGATGTGTTTTACTCTAATTGTTTAACATTTATCAATAAATTAATATTGCTAGCATGGGAACACATGATAATTCTAATGATGTGAGACTTATCACATGACTAAATGTGTCAACAAGAACTAGATGTCACATTATGCTTATGAGATGGATACACGATCATGTTGAACCATGATGGATGTTACATCTAGTATTTGATAAATTTTTTTAATCCTTCATGTTAAGAAACATGTTAGATGACATATAAATATGATTTTTTCCATAAAAACTGCAGTTTACACTCACTCATTTCACACCTCAAAAAAATCTGCAATAATAGAAAATTAAATATATCTTATTTAAAAAGAATTTTATATAGATAACTGTCACAAAATATAGGCTTGACGGCGTAGGCTGAGTGTCATATTTAGGAACTCTTTTCTATCATTATGTTACCTGTGACGAAAACGTTCATGAAAGGTAGCAGATATCAATTTAGGTATTTAATTTTTATTTGATGGTAAATTTGTATATTTGGGAAGTCGGACAGGATGGACTAAGTATCACATTGCTAAACATGATAAACGTTGAGAGGATTTGGCAGAGCTTGCGGAGATGCATTACTGGTCGTATTTTGACACACCCTATCAAAGAAACCATCCACCCTATATAAAAAATAAAATTTAATTAAATAATGTATGATAATAATATTAGTCCATGTCCAGGGTTATTAGCAGCGGGCACTACGGAGAAGCCGAATCTGGTAATAAACGATGAAATAAGATAGATTTAATTATATGATTATGTATGATAACAAAATTGCCATGGGAATACTGGCAATAAAGTATAGAATAATATATTTGGAGTTGTGTTAAAATTAATATAATAAATAAAAATAAAATAAATGTATAATAAGAAATATATTTTATAAAATTAAAATTATTTTTAAATTAGAGAGTGGAATTCAATAAATGAAAAATTGAAATAATTAAAAGATAATTTCATGTATAAGTTATAGAACATTTAAAAAGACTTGAATTAATTTTGAAACTGATTAAAAATCACTTCAATAAATATAAAATTATTTCATCACAAATAATCACATTATTTTATATAAACATAAATACAACATAATTATATTTATGTTAATTTTTAGTCAATAATTTACTTGAAATATAAATATTCATATATTATTTCAATTATAAATAGTTATTATAATACCTATTAATTTTTTAATATACTAATAGTATAACTACTATAGATATCTTAAATTAATCTATCTAAAAATATATATTATGTAATTTAATAGAAGTATGCACTAATGTTCTATGTGCAACTATAAATAGAATGTGTCTCATCTAAAATGTATAAAGGATGGTAGTAAATTTCTCATTAGAAATTTTGTAATGCATTAGCAATATCAAAGACAACCAATCTCATGAAATTTATATTTTTAGCCCTAAACACAATCCTCTCTAGGATTGGTTAATGATAGGCTAATTTAAATAAACACCGTCAATGGGAAATTCTTCATAAAAGAAAAATAATCTATATCCGTGTACTGCATACACTCATCTATAAAAATTAAATTAGAATATGAATATCTAGTCTTTCATGTCATGTGGGTCCTATCTATAGAATATGAATATCTAGTCTTTCATGTCATGTGGGTCCTATCTAAAAAAAAAGGTAATTTTTTTATTATTTGTTCATCCTATACAAGAAACGTGGTGGGCCTCAATCAATGGAAAGTTTTTCCTAAATCACAATTTAACAATTTAGACCTAAGTGCTAAATTAATGAATTTTGTAAAAAAATCCAATTTCAAATCAATCATTCAAGACATATGATGAGAAAAATAACAATTTAGACCTAAGTGCTAAATTAATGAATTTTGTAAAAAAAATCCAATTTCAAATCAATCATTCAAGACATATGATGAGAAAAATATAGTAAAAGATGATATCTTTGATGTGTAGAGTACCTTAAAAATGACAAAAGGTGAATAATCTAAGTAAATTTAAATTAATAGATAACTATAACTTAATCTATACAGTAAAGTATGATGTTAGAGTGGTTAAAAAGGGGGTGATTTTACATCTAAAAAATTATTGGTAGCAAAGATAGCATATCAGATTAATATGCAACTTACATTCATGTTAATATAAAAAAGAGAAATTTTCCAAATCAATTTAGGATTGTAGACTATATTTCTCACAATCATAAATATAATATTAATTCTATTTCACACATAAATGTAGCTAAATTATTTTAATAGTATTATTTATAAAAGAAAAAACTCTAATCATGTTATCCAATCTTTTAGTATCTTATGCATAATTGAATACCATAAAAAACTAGTATTTTCTTCTAATTTATAGGAATTATGGTACATTTTCCTATCCATCAAAATACTATTCATCATTAATAAGGTAAGAATCAAGTTCACTCTTTAAATGAGTTTATGAAATAAATCTATTAATTGATCTTAATGAAAAAATTATTGACTAAAACAAACTTCAACATCTATGTAACTTGATTGTATTAGACAATAAATATTAAGAATGAATTACTACTCCATTAATAAAATGTATGATCAAATTTGTGCATTCGATAGTATGCACCAAAAATCGAGTTAATTATAGTAATTATAAAGGAAATGTGTTCTTATTGAATGGAAAAAACTTACCGATGGGTATGGAATGAAATAATTAAGGGAATTTGAGAATAAATGAATAGAAAAAAGTATGAATTCTTACTTCAATAACGAATATTAAAAGTCCAGCTGTCCTCTATAGAGGAAAGGAAATGGCACGTCTATTCTGAAAACCTTTTTTTTTATTAAAATTTTCTCTTGTCATTACAAGAAAGTCTTAGTTTACTAGACTGATAGAAAATGAAACTATCCATCATCGATTAATAGAAAGATTATTTTAACTTTCATATAGATGTGTTTATCCATTTTACAATTAGATTGATCATTAAAAGGAAAGGCGAGTATATTATGTGGGATAAGTATGTTCTGCAAACATAAACATAAAACCCACATTAAACCCACATTGCAGCATAATTTAGTTGTAAAGAAATAACAAATATAATAAAAAAATATAATAGAACAACAAATAAGACATAGATTTACGTAGTAAAACCTTGACAATATGTAAATGAAACATTCATGAGAAAAATTATCAATATTTTTATTGCTTAGAGAAACTAAGTACAACCTTCACACAATTGATGCTCTTGAATTACAATTCATTAAAATAATTTTTCTTTAAGACAATAAGATATATTTAATATCTTCAAGATAAAAACCTCTATCAAATTTAGAAAAAACCAACTTTATGTTTTTTGCTTTTTTTTTAAATCCTTTTCTCAAGATTCTTCTTTATTTCCTTTGTTGTTGTCATATCCAACATGAAAGAACCAACAGATAGAGATATTTCACAAGAACAATGAATGCATGAATTGCATAATGTTAATCTTGTTAATATTAGATAGATAGAGGTCAACATATATAGGAGAAATATCCCAGCGTGAGGTGTTGAGGTGTATAGAAACCTCTCCAGTCTATAAACTAGGTGGGCAGCTCATGAGGAAAATATCACAATAAATGCCTAAGTAGGCTTACGCCAACTTATGTGTATGCAAGCATTAATGTATACAATGACACCCACCCTTAAGTATAACTTAGGTGGGCATGGATAAAATGGGTCTCGGCTAATGGAGAAAAGGAGAAAACCTCGTGGGAACAAAATTTCTCTCCAAATGAGAAACAAAAGAGAGGAAGGCTAGAGGCCCCCCCTAAAAATGATACCACTATCGATGAAGAACAAGTGATGAATCACTCACTGCAACATGATAAAGATCAAGTATGGAGATACCTATGTGAGCATCATCTGGATGTTCGTCAATGGCAGATTGGTACAATCTAAGTCTCACTAGAGCCATTCACAAATTGTACAATCTAAGTCTCACTTGAGCCATGCACCAAGTATCCAAGATATTTCCTAATCTACTGAGTACAAGAAGATTACATCCAATATGTCATCAATGACAAGGTATAAAGAGAGATGACACTTTATAATAGTACATTATTTTACAAAATTTTGAAGTTGATCAAAACCACTACTATGTTAATGTGGATAATTTAACTAAACCATATAAGTTAAATTACCACAAACAACTAAACATAAATGCTAGTGGTTAGTACAAAAAACTTTCTTTACAAAGGGGAAAAAAGTGAGCTTTAGTGGAGAGGCGGACCGATCGAAGAGGAGCCCTAATTTCCTATAGGTGGATTGTTGTCAGATTTGTACGCTCCCAAACTACACAAGGAAGGGGAGAATGAGTGACGTGTAGTGAATGTGAGTTGCTTCCAACAGTGAAGATTACTGTGAAAGCTAGATAGAGGAGAGATTGCCTCTCTGGCTTCCCACGCACTGCACAAACTCCCCATCGGCCCCCCAAAACAGAGCCTTCTAACCCCAAATCTTGGCCTCAGTCAAAAAATGATGGCCTCTATTTCAAAATCATTGCCAACAATGTTGAAAACACCTTATCACAGAGATTGGAATGCCTACAACACAAAACCAATGTTGGTATGAGCACGAATGTCATCGCAAGAGAGGAGCCCCCGCCTATGCACCTTCACAGATTTCTAGTGTCAAATATGGGTGGACTCACAGATTTCAAAAATTGCCTGTACCAAGTCCAAAGAAAATCGCACCTGTCTTTGGGCACGGCCTGCAAGATAGAGCATACGATTAGGAAGAAAATATGGCTTCAGTGGCCCTGGTAGCCTCTTCTATAATAGGAAGGGACAGGGGGCACTCTTAGCAGGAACAGGGGTATTCATTCATGATAGGAAAAGAGCGCACCCATCAGCAAACCAAGCGCTCCCCACAAATCACGCCTGTAGACAACAAATATAGAAAACATGTCTAAATCGTGCCAGCTGCGTTGGTATTTGATGAGTCTACGGGGGCTGGCACTGTAGGGATTAACTAGTGGCTCAAAATTACCAGATAGGGCAGGGATCGCAGCTTGGCTAAATCCCCTCAATCGCCCCTCAATCTCACCATGTAAAATGCAACAGGGAAAGCATGCCTCTCAGGGAGAGAGAATGTGCTGCCACCAATCAGTGATTCGTAAGCTGCAAATTTACCATTCACTGCATGCATAAACTATACAGCCTAAGAACTCTCTGTTCGGCTCTAATACCATGAAAGAACCAATAGACCTGGATATTTCACAAGCACAATGAATGCATGAATTGCATAATGTTAATCTTGTTAATATTAGACAAATAGAGGTCAACATATATAGGAGAAATATCTCAGCATGATGTGTTGATGTGTATAGACACCTCTCCAGTCGATAAACTAGCTGGGCAACTCATGAGGAAAAAATTAGCCTGCATAATAAATGCCTAAGTAGGCTTAGGTCAACTTATGTGTATGCAAGCATTAATGTATACATTGACACAATAATATCCACCTTCACAACAATAAACTAGCTGGGCAACTCATGAGGAAAAAATTAGCCTGCATAATAAATGCCTAAGTAGGCTTAGGTCAACTTATGTGTATGCAAGCATTAATGTATACATTGGCACAATAATATCCACCTTCACAACAATTTACCTGATACTTTCTCATGTCCATTCATTACTTTTCTTGCAAACCAAGAGAAACCAAACTCCACATCACCTTCTCTAATTGCACTAGTTTTGTAAACATGTCTGCACAATTTTTTAGTGTATGAACTTTCTCAAGAGCTACTCCACGTCCATCAATAACCTATCTTACAAAATGGTGTTTAATTGCAACATGCTTAGTTCTACTATGATAAGCTAGACTTTTAGTTGAATGTATAATACTTTGAATATCAAAATATATAATTACCTTGTCTTGCACTTTTCCGAACTCATCCAAAAGACCCTTCAACCAAATTGTATATTTGCATGCATGTGAGATAGCCATATACTCTACCTCAATAGTTAATAAAGTAATTGTTTCTTGAATATTTGACGTCTAACAAATAGGTCCTTCTGCAAGAGTAAAGAAATAACTTGATGTAGATCTCTTTTCTTCTAATTCATTTGAAATATCTAAATAAACATAACTAGAAACTAAACCACTACAACTATCAATGGTGATACAATAATCAGTTGTGCATCTAAGATAACAAAACACCCATTTCACTACTACCCAATGCTCCTAACCTACATATTTATTGACCAAACCAACTTTATGTAAAATATTTTGTATTGTACATACCATCACATACATTAAAATTCCTACTGCATTGACATATGGTACATGAGACATATAATCCTTTTCTTCTTTATTACTAGGATATAAACTTGAAGAAAGCTCAAAATGATAAGCTAAAGGGATGTTTATTGGTCTCACATTCATCATACTGAATATTATGAGGATATTCCCAACATACTTCTACTGCAATAATGAAATCTTACCATGTTCCCTATTCCTATGTATTTCCTTACCCAAAATTTGATTTCCTACTCCTAGATCCTTCATATCAAAATTCCTAGCCATTTGAGTCTTTAACCCATTGATCTCAAATATGTTTTTTCTTGCTACAAGAATATTGTGAGCATATAATGCCAAGATAATGAATAGACCATTGTTCAAAATTTTAAAGTAAACACAATGGTTATACTCACTCCTTGTAAACTTTTGTCTCACTAGGAAGGAATCAAACTTCCTATACCACTGTCTATGAGACTACTTCAGGCCATACAATGAATTTTTGTGTTTGTAAACAAATTTCTTGTTGTGATATTGAACAAAACCTTCTGGTTGTTCCATATATAGATCTCCTCATCAAAATCTCCATATAAAAATGATGTTTTAACGTATAATTGCTCCAAATCAAGATCAATTAAGAAAAAAATTGCCCAATCAACTCGAATAGAAACTAGCTTAACAACTGGTGAAAGAAATTCATAAAAATCAATACCTTCCTTTATAAAATATCCTTTTGGTACTAGTCTTTCTTTGTACATTTCAAATTTTTCATCAACACCCTTCTTCAATTTGAAGACCCATTTGTAGCCAAAAAATTTCCTACCATTTGGGAGATCTATCAGGTCCCATGTTTTATTATTCTCCAAGGCATCCATTTCTTCTTTCATTTTTATTTTCGATTTAGAATTTTTAGTACCATCCACTACTTCTTGATAACAACTAGGTTCCCCATCATTAAAAATAAAATAAGTATATGAAACATAATTGTCATACATTTTAGGATGATTTTTGACTAGTGCAGATTTCCTTAGATCTAGCTATGGAATTTCCACATTTTCTTATAGATTTCTACATCCTCATCTACTTCTTTAGAAGCTTCTTCTTTATCCCTATTTTTTTTGGATGGTGGTGTTTCCCATTGAATTTGTTAATGTTGAGGTACATGTTCCTATTTCAAATCAACTTCTACTATGTCTAATTTTATGAGATGAGATTCACCAACTACTAAATTTTTTGGATCCCACAATTTCTATCCCTTAATTCCATCACCATAACCAACAAAAATATATTTCTTGGATTTGGGGTCCAATTTAGAATAATGATCTTTTTAAATAAGAGCATATACAACACAACCGGAAAATTTCATATTTGAATAATCCCAAGAATGACCTATCTATACCTCTTTAGGAACCTTAGAATGTATTTCAACTAATGGTGATTGGTTTACTAGATAATAAGTTGTAGAGTCTACTTCAAATCACACCTCTTCTTGAAACTTGGTATTACTAGGAATTCTCCATGCTCTATCTATAAGAGATATTCATGCATTTAGCAACACCATTTTGCTAAGGAGTATAAATAGTGGATTTATGCCTTCCAATCCCAAAGTTCTTACAATAGTTTTCAAATTCCAAAGATGTAAACTCACCTCCATTATCTATTCTTAAGCACTTGATTGATTTTCCAATTATCTTTTCAACCAAAACTCTAAATTGCTTAAATAAACTAAACATGTGAGCTTTAATTTTAATAATATATACCCACACCTTTCTAGAGTAGTCATCTATTAATATCATAAAATATGATGATCCTCCTAATGAAACAATAGGGGAAGGGCCCCAAAAATTTGAATGAATATAATCTAGAATACCCTTACTTGTATGACTACTTACTTTAAACTTCTTTCTAAATTTAATTTCATAAATATAATGCTTGCAAAAGTTCAAATTCAAAAAAATTAGATCTAGAAGTAAATAATAGATTAATAGTACCTTCAATCAATACCCAGTCATATGAACTAGTCACTGATGCCATAAACAAGTAGAATCATTTTCTTCCTCATATGTCACCACCGCTTCATTTATTATATTAATTTCTTTTAGCTTGTAAATGTTTCTCATAGTTGTAGCCTTTATAACCACCAAAATGCCTTTGGACGTTTTTATTGATCCACCTTGGCTTTTAAATTCCTAGCCTTTAGAATCCAAAACTCCTAAGGAAATTAAATTATTTTTTATTTCTCATACATGTATTACCTCTATTAATATCCTCATGATACCATCAAACATTTTAATCTTAATGCTCATAATCCCAACACTCTTAGAAGAAAAAGTATTTCCCATAAGAACAAAACTACCATCAATTTCTTGGTAAGAAGAAAACTAATTCTTATATGGAAACATACGATTAGAAGCACCAAAATCTAATAACCATTCCTCGTGATACTATAAAGAATTACAAACAAATAAAACTTTAGGAATTGTACTTGAAATTGTCTCAATTGGATTTTATTCCTTTATGGAGTCATCATTGTCTTCTTTCCTCTTTCAATAATCTTTCTTGTGATGCCTTGATTTATTGTAGTACCAACATTTTCCTTTACTCCTTTTACTTTTTGACTTAGATCAAGATGTACCTATCAAATCTTCCCCTTTTTCAATGGATCATACCCTAAGTGCTAGATGATATTTCCTCTCAGGGTCTTTCTATTGAGGTTGGCATTCCTTTGGTTGTGTCTCCGGTGGGGATAAATATCCCAGGAGCTGATTTTTGCTCGGATCTGGCTTCTTCTGATGTTGTTAAAGACACCCTCTCGGACCCTAACCAAGCAAGTATTCTTGAAAAAAGTAACTCTCTGCCTTCTAGGAATGGACTTATGGATACTCTCCCTTGGGAGCAGAAATTCCTTTCTGACAAAGATTGGGATTCCAGCAAAGAATCAGACAGTCAAGAGGATACTGATAGAGAAGAAGTGTTTTCTAAGAAAAAGAAGAACAAATTGAAGATCATAATTAAAATCACCCCCTGTGGGATTTCAACAAGGTTGAGAGCAAAAGCGGACTATGGGGCAATCTCCGTGGCCAAAGGAAGAAAACCCAAAAACCTGTTAAGAGAGCACCATAGCTTTCAAGAAATTGTGGATGGGTTCCAAAAAACCATCCCAGAACTCCTTCTCTCGCCCAAATTCCCATGAAGTTATTATCTTGGAATATAAGGGGATTAAATAATCCCCACAAGCAGGATATTTTACACAATTTTTCTCGGAACCAGAAGCCTGATATTCTCCTCATTCAGGAAACCAAAATGTTAAGAGAAAAGGTTGAAAAGATCTCTTTGTTCCATCACTGCTCCATTCAGGGCAGTGATTCTGTTGGGGCTTCTGGTGGGGTGGCGACTTTTTGGAATTGTATGGTCATAAGAGGTGATTCTCTTTTATCTTGTCCTAACCATGTTGCTACTAGATTTACTCATATTAGAGACAACTTCAGCTGGATTCAATCTAATATTTATGCGTCGAACTGTAAAAAAGCTCGTAAGGCTTTTTGGAAAGAGTTGGCTGCTTTCTGGAATATTTTTCAAAATGATCCCTGGGTTGTCATGGGAGACTTCAATTCTCCTCTCCTACTGGGTGAAAAGTTTGGAGGGTCTCAGATTAATGAAGAAAGTAAAGAAGACCTCTTGGATTTCATTAACAACCATGCCTTGATTGATCTGGATTTGCAAGGAAGCTCTTACACTTGGTCGAATAGAAGAATTCTGCCGGACTTGATCCAGGTGAGACTTGATAGAACCCTTGTTTCTGATATCTGGTTTTTAAATTATTGTTGTTCTTTGAAAACCATCCCTAGGATTGGTTCAGACCATTTCCCTATTAGTTTCATTGCTGACCCCTTAAAGATTAAGAGGAATACCCCTTTTCATTTTGAGAAGATGTGGCTCTCCCATCCTCTCCTCCGTGATGAGGTTAGGAAGTGGTGGAATATCAAAATTAAAGGCACTGCTTTGTTTAGAATCGCCAAAAAACTAAGGGAAGTTAAAATGAATCTCAGAAAGTGGAAAAAAGATTCTTTTGGCAATATCTTTCAAATCAAATATGATCTTCAGTTTAGGCTGTCTGAAATCCAAAACAAAATTTAGAAGGAAGGCTATTTGGATGATACTAAGGAAAAGGAAAATGAGATTCTCTCAAAACTCCATGAGGTAATTACCAGAGAAGAGGAATTCTAGAGACAAAGGTCTAGAGCTCTTTGGCTAAAAGCTGGAGATAAAAATACTAGATACTTTCACCTTTCAGCTTCTAAACACAGGGTTGCTAACAAAATTGCTAAGATTATGGTTGAAGGAAGAACTTATGAGGAGGAGGAGGAGATTAGAAGAGAATTTTTTCTTTTCTTTAAGAATCTCATGTCTGAGAAAGAGGACATTAATGTTGATTATCAAAATCAACTGCTGGAGGCTATCCCTAGTATTGTTAATTCTAGAGATAATGAAATGTTAACAGCAATTCCCACCAGTGAGGAAATCAAAAAAGCCATTTTTTCTTTTGAAGGAAGCAAAGCGCCTGGCCCTGATGGCTTCTCGTTTCTTTTCTTCCATTGGTTTTGGGACATTGTCAGGGAAGATGTTGAGAAGGCGGTGAAAGAGTTCTTCCATTCTAGAAACCTGTTGAAGGAGTTAAATGCTACTTTCTTGGTCCTTATCCCCAAAAAGCCTGGTGTGCAAGATTTTGAAGGTTTCAGACCCATTAGTCTCTGTAATTCCTTCTATAAAATTATTTCAAAGGTGCTTACCTCTAGGCTGCTCATTATTTTGCCTTCTATAATTGCCCCTCAATAGAATGGATTTGTTCCTGGAAGACAAATTATTGACTTTATTGTACATGCTCATGAGAATGTTCATTCCCTCTGGGTTTCCAAATCGAAAGGTTTTCTTCTTAAGCTTGACATTTCGAAGGCTTATGATAGGGTGGATTGGATTTCCTATTTAAAATCTTAAAATCCTTTGGTTTTAATGAATGGGTTTTGCAACTCATTGAACAACTCATTTCCTCCGCTTCTGTGGCTGCTCTAATTAATGGCTCCCCTTTTACCTTCTTTTGGAGTTCTAGAGGGTTAACACAGGGTGATCCCATTTCTCCTATCCTTTTCACAGTTATGGCTGAAGTTTTAGGCAGAAACATGAGTAAATTGGTTGCTCAAAGATCTATTAAGGGGCTCAAACCTTCATTGAATAATTTGATATGCTCTCATCAACAGTTTGTGGATGACACTTTGCTTATGGGATGGTCTACTATCTCGGAAGCTAAAGAGATGAAGAATTTTTTGGATACCTATGGTAGAGCATCCGGTCAGGTCATAAATAAGCAAAAAAGTTCGTTGTTCTTCTTCAACACTCCTTTACACAGACAGGGAAAGATTGCTGGAATTATTGGATGCAAGATTGAATCCCTTCCTGCTACTTATTTGGGGTTACCCCTTTGTTTAAAACCTCCGGACACCTTCTGGATCTCTCTGGTTGATAGATTCGAGAAAAAACTCTTAGGCTTGAAAGGTGCTCGCCTAAGCCAGGCTGGAAAACTCCAGCTTCTTAAAGCCTCATTGCAGAATCTCCCCATCTATGCTCTTAGTCTTTTTAAAATCCCCTCCAAATATGCTGAAACCATTGAGAAGATTCAAAAGAGATTTATTTGGTCTTGAGTTGAAGAAAGAAAAAGAATGCCTCTTGTTGGATGGGATTTGGTTTGCAGATCTAAAAAGGAAGGAGGCTTGGGGATAAGAAGAATTAGACCTTTGAATAAATCGCTCCTAGCTAAACAAATTTGGAGACTTTTTTCTTCCTCTGGTGAGTGGAGTGATATAATCAAAAGCAAGTATTTGTAGAACAATAATTCCCTCAAAGATTTTATGGATAACCCCAATCTCCCAAAAGGATCAAGTTGCTGGAACTACATGTCTGATGGGATTAAGGTGGTTAATTTGGGATTGAAATGGCAGGTGCGTAATGGAAACAAGGTTAGATTTTGGGATGATTGTTGGCTGCGTGATGAACCTTTGTCTTAGGATGGGAATCTCAATAGATGGGTGGATTTTTGTAAAGACACTTTTGGTCTTTTTGTCAAAGACTATTGGCGAGATGGTAAGTGGATCAATCTCCCCTTGATTAACCCTGTGTTGATCCCTGTTTACTCCTCCTTGAATGCTGTTAGACTTTGCTTTAATCAGGAGGATAGACTTATTTGGAGATTTGAGCCATCTGGTTGCTTTTCTGTCTCTTCTGCCTTTGCCAATTTTTCCCAGGCTCTTAACCCTCCCCCCTTATGTTCGCAAGCCTAGACTAAGCACCTCCTTCCTAAGGTTAACATTTTTTTCTGGTCCCTGTTGTAAAACAAAGCTCTTACTGTGGATAACCTTAGGAAAAGAGGATTTATAATCCCTAATAGATGCCACCTCTGTAAAAGTAATGCTGAATCGGCTAATCACCTCTTTATTCATTTCCCTTTCTCCTCCATGGTTTGGGACAAACTTCTAAAATGCTGGCATTTCTCTTGGGTCCCTCCGGAGTCTGTTGAGGATTTTTTTGTTCAATGGAAACCCCCCTCTTTCAACCCCTTTATTAAAAAACTTTGGGCCTTCTCGTTCCCCTATTTGGCTTGGAGAATTTGGAAAGAGAGAAACAACCGGATCTTCAAGGATAAGGAATCTTCAGAGGAAATTGTGTTTGAGAGAATTCTTAGAATGATCAAGGAAATTTTTTCTATTGTCCTCTTCAGGGAAGATAAGATTGATACTGTGTCTTGTTCCCCTTATGATAGCCTGATTGCTAGGGAATGGAGAATTAGCTAGGATATTTCCATTGCCCCTAATTCCACCAAAAACTCTAGGGTTGGAATTTGCTGGTGCTTTCCTATGGAAGGATGGGCTAAAGCCAACTTCGACAGGGCGGCCAAGGGAAACCCAGGTAAGGCTGGGTGTGGTGGGGTCTTAAGGGATTCAGCAGGTAACTTTATGGGTGTTGTCGCCTCTCCCTTGGGAATCCAAACCAATCACGTGGCGGAAGTGGCGGGGGCTTATTACATAATTAACATGGCCGTGGGAATTAAATGCAAAAATCTATGGATTGAAGGTGACTCGAAAAATATTATTGATAGCCTTTGTGGCAGATCACAGCTAGCCTGGTCGATAAAAAATTGGATTGATGATTCTAAGGCCTTACTTAGCAACTTCGATAATATAAAAATAACTCATGCCTACCGTGAGGAAAATGCGGTTGCTGATTTTTTTGCCAATGAGGGAGTTAAGAGTGACACTTTCCTTACGTGGCATAAGAAGACCGAACTCCACTCCAATGTTCAAGCTCTTTTGGAGTTCGATATGGTGAACGGAAAAAAGGCGGCGTCATGTCATAATGAGAATGGTACGATTCATGAATAGCAATATCCAAAGATATAATGGACCCGAGTGGATCTAGATGATTAATTATCTTCCTTGGCACGTATTATGGGTCCTGAGAAACAAAGGAACTTTCTGGAATAGGAGTTCTGTCTGTAACAGTATTCGCACTAACCTGTCTATCATGGGTGGGGAACTGAGGAGGGTGGAACCTACCAGCTTTGAATCACACACCAAAAATGAAAAAGCCCAAAGTAAAATCAGAAGGGGTGGATTACTTCTATTCATTGAGAAACTCCATGGCCCTAAGGAGGAGATTACTGACTTCTTTAAGAAGAATTGGAATGATGGGGAGGTCGTCCTGTTTGGGAGGAAAGTTCAAATTGATGAAGCCCTGATTGCGGAGGTCATGGGTATTCCGATGGAAGAGCATAAATTCTTCAGAGACAGGAAATTCTCTGACGAAGCTGTTTTGAAATTTCCCAAATCTAAAACGGAGAAACAAAATCTGGTCAAGATGTCGAATAGCTACTATGAAGTGGACACTATAAAAGCTCTATGGAGAAAAGTGCTAAGGGTTATCATGGAGTACATCACGCTCGACGACCGCTTCACAAGGGTCTACGGTTACCACTTCGTTCTACTTAATCACTTCCGGCATAAGGTGCATATCTCTATCCCCTTCTTCTTGCTCTGTTCTCTGAGAAACAACTTTTCTGATCATAGAAGAAGCCCTAAAAGATACCCGATTCTTCACTCGGGTCTGTTAAGACTTATTTTTGAGCACTTTCAGAATATGCCCGCCCCTCCTAACCCTGTTGCCCCGCTAGAGCTTGACGAAGACGATACTAAGCCTAGCTTGTTCGAAACCAAAGCTTCTCCCAACCGTGTCTAGAGCCTTTTTCCTCCTATGCCCCCTCCTTCTACTTTTGGCCGCCCCCCTCAACCTTTTGGAGCTTGCTTTGCTTCAGCCTCTGGCCACACTAACCCTAATGCCAATATGGCTCGCTCTTTCTCCCCGGTTAATAAGCTTGTGTCCTACCCTGATGACTCCCCTACTGTTTCTGCTAAGACAGCTGGGGCTAGCCTTGAGGAACTTTACGCCCCCTAGAATATTCATCAGAAAAAGTTGAGCCCCCCGAGAGGTGAGGAGTCGGTGTTCTTTGGGGTCAATCCTGAAAGTGACCCCCCTTTTGACTTTGTTGGTAATGCCAAAAGCTACTCCCAGGACCAGCTCAATTCTGCCAAATGGGTTTTTCATGAGATAAGTAAGCTGAAAACAAAAAAATTGTCTCTTCATAGCAAACTGGGGGAAATTGAAGTTAAAGTCGCTGGGCTTAGTCAGCTCAAAGCGGAGAAGCACAACAATATGAAAAATATTCTTTAAAAGGACAGCACTATCAAAAATGAACTTGAAAAAATCAAAGGAACCTTGAAAAAGATCACCAAGAAAAATTGCATAATTGCCAGACATAATTCTGTTATCATCAAGGCTATGTCTGAAAGACTGGAGAAAACCCAGAAGAGAGCTCTGATTATCGACCTTGATCAGGAGAATGACCAAGACGAGGAAGCTGGGATATCTAAACGTACCAGATCTAGCATGAAAAGGAAAGTCTAGACTACCCCTAGTATGGCTCAGATCTTTATGGAGGGGGCTCAGGAAATGGCGGACTTGGAGGAGGTTGCGGATGAGCTCCTGAATTCTATGAACTAGTGGTGGTCGGGCCCTGCTTCTTCTGTTTGCTAGCGTTTTTTTGGCTTCTTTGAGGCTTTTTGTTGCTGCCTGTTGATGTTGGTTTTATTTTCTTTGGCAGTTTTTTAGTTTTTTGGACCGCTATTTCGGTCTTCTCTTGTATTGTTACTTTGTGGTTTTGGGTCCCTGTAAAACCCATTTATCCCCCTTTTATCAAAAACAAGTCACGAATCTTGAGCATTCATAGCTCAAAATGATTCTTCCAATGAATGTCTCCAAACATAGACATTGCAAAATAACTGTGAGCTTTGATACCAATAAAGAATCTACATTCTACTGCATAAGCCTTCATTTGTTTCCTCTCCAACAATATTGAAAATAACATCATCTACTAAACACAACTAAATCTTCCTTAGTGCTCTTGTATCTAGATCCTCCCAATCCTCATTAGTCGTATTTTCATATTTCTTGTACTTCCCTAAAAATGCTTTATGCAATCCTTGTTGCAATAAAAATTCACACATCTAGAGCTTCCGTAACTCAAAATTATTCTTCCCATTGAATTTCTCCACCTCAAAGCTTGCATTCAAAACCTTTTTTATTTGATGATACAAAATAAACACCCAATCCTAACACAAAGCATACAAACTAACTACTTTGATACCAGTTGTTGTGGAAATAGAAATGGGAAACCAACAAACATAAATAATATGCAATGCAAGTTAGTTGCAAAGAAATAACAAAAAAAAGAATAAAATAATAAAAGAGAAAATAAAGACATAGATTTATGTAGTAAAAACTTGATAACATGCCAAGGAAACATACGTGGGACAAAGTATAGTAGTATTCTTATTACTTAGAGAAATTGATTACAATCTTCAAACAAATGTTGCTCTTCAACTACAATTCATTACAATGATTTTGTGTTTAAATAAATAAGATAATATAATATCTTCAAGATAACAACTTTTTTCAAACATAGAAAATGTAATGCCAAAAACTAAATAATCAAACATAGCTAAGGAAATAAGAAAAATTTCAAATTTTTCTCACATACACTTGACTAACTCATGAAAGTTTGCTTCTAATACACACACTTCCTGACATCATAACAACAATTGACCAACGTATTATAATCTTTAGTTAAGTAAACAATCTTTTTTTATAATTATGGTGGGACTTCAAAGGGAGACAAGGAAACACAATTCCTAGATAGATTAATTAGTCCTACTAACACATTTATAATCTGAAGACACAATCAAGTCAAATGCTATGCAAATAAAATATATCAATAATAACTACAAATTAGTTATGAAATGAAAAATCCTAAGGGCTAGACCTATTCCTTGGAGGCTCATCTTTGTTGGCCTTGCCTACGTGACACACAAAGGCTTCATAGTTCAACAACTCGGGCTTGAACCATCCCAAAATTGGTTGATCAATGAAAAGGGTATAACCTCAAAGTTCCAATGATGCCTTGACATCAACTTCAATCACAATTCACAAACAAAAAATGAATCTATAAAATATATAACTTAATTTCAAGATAAAGATTATTACCAAGTGCTCATATAAGGTTACTTTAAATTAGATATTAAATTGTAAGACTTAATAAAAGGATGATCAAGACTATATTAACCTTACTAGGAAAAATAATCAATGATTATTCTCAATTACTAAATTGACGTATGAGAAATGACAATATGAAAAATATTGATATGAGTGAATAACATATGAATCATACACAACAAATATAGGTTAAATTGATAGAACTTATCAATTAGCTAAAGGGGTAAGTATTCAACTTGAAATAATAAAGTATTGTTAATAATATAATGTATGTTCGACCCAAGATTAATAATGTACAACTACCAAACTATGTAACAATTGGTTATTTGATAAACATGAAGGAAAGAGTGATAAAGAAAATACACAAATTACTTTCAAGGAAAAAGTAATAATCTTGTAATGAAGATATTTTCTAAATGTAATAGATTAAATAAAAAAAGAATACTCATTAAAGTATGAGTGAGATAAGGATTGCTAATAACTATAAGTAAATGATTTTGCAGGTAAATTTTTGAATAGAAACATAATGTTGATGGTTGCAGCCAAAAAGAGTAGCATTGAAAAGAAATGACAACTTTTATGTCTCTTAGCCAAAATTAAAAACTCAATATGTTATGAAAAGACCGAGGGTCAAAGATCAAAACTTAGAAATCATATAGCATGAATGAGCAGTTTTATCTAGAACTCAGCTCACTATTTTTCTACCAAAAACAACAATTCCTCTCTTGAAAGAGAACAATTGTGTAATATATATATAGTTATTAAATTTACACTTATCATTATTATAATCTACAAGATAATTAATTCAATATAAGACTCATGGACAAATGAGTTGTATATAAAATTAATTACTAATGAATTAACAATTACTTGAGAAGGAAAAATCTGTTTTCAAAAATATTAGGTTGTTCCTCCATAGCAGCTCAAAACAAGGAATTATCTCCTACACAAGAGGTGTATACTTAAAAATGTTAAGGAAAACTCAACCCTCCTTCAAATAAGTTACGGTTCACAAAAGACAGAAACTACAGGTGACAAATTGATGTGCATGGTTATTTTATAATTCATAAGAAGACAGAATGAATGCAATATAAAGGTCTTCATCGTGCATGCAAAAAAAGGTTCCATGATCAAGTTACACAGGCTGTTAAAAGATATTTTATGCAGTGATTGAAGGATATACTGGCAATCCCAAGGTTAAAAGAGCTGATGATGATATATCAACAAATGGAAACAAAAAGAACAAAGAAAGTAAATTGCAACAAGAGAAAAGTCAAAGAAGTCATTTACCAAAGAAAAAATAAGGGAATTGCTGGCTCCATATAAAAATGAAACACTGTCAGTTGTCTCCTATTCCATATTTAATATACAATAATAAAAAATAACAAATGTTAAAGTGCCTAAAATGAGTACACCACATTACAATCTGACAAAAACATTATCCTAAACATTAACATGGATTTAAACTACAGATCAGTAATTGCCACTTGCTCTTTTAATAATGTAAATGTTACTAGTCTATAGATGAATTGGGAAATATGTACAAACTATAGTTTCTATTGTGCATTATGAAGATCTAATTATCAATGGACTTTGGAAGATGATATTATCACCATCAAATATTTGATGACTATTAAAAGTTGTACTTCAAAGTGGTCTTTCTCTAAGAATACCCGAACAAGCGCAAAGAAAAGGTATTGGTATAATACTCGATGATATTATCTTTCAGAGGATGTTATGAGCAGGGTGTTGACACTACATACTCTTCAAAAGAACATTAGGAATAAACATAAATGTTGATTTACTCATTGTTTGTTTCTAATTCTACTACAATATTTTTCAAAAGATATAGTACCTACTACAATGGCCTCATTTCTCACACAAAATAACTCAGGCTGCCGTTCAAACCATATAAAGCTTGCGAAGAGTGTTGTGAAATAAGATAAAAATATAGTCAGCTTCAAGTTGAGATACACAATTATTTCAAATCCAAACTTGCTTTGCATCTGCACATCAAGGATTTCTCCTCCGGAAAGGCTATATCCCCGGTAAGTCTATCCTTCTTCCCATCTTCTTCCTTTATGCCTCCTCCCACGTCTGTCACACCATCATTTATTATTACTTGACTACTACTCTTTCATTGAGCCAGCAACTCAGACATAAAACTTGAAGAAACATGTGCTTCCCTCCCCCAATACACTCGTGCCATTCCCATTTAGTTCGAGATGTCTTCTTGTCATAAGAGTGGTAGATAGCTCCATAATGATGTTCTTATTCTTATTGAGTTGCTAATGGAAATGTGAGTCAATATAGTGGAGAGGGGTCTATAGTGAAGCACCCTAATTTTGTGTTTCTCAAAATTCTACATGGAATTTCAAATCAGTCCCAATTTTGTACAGCAGTTTATTTGGCAACTCACCTGCTCAAAAAATTTAATTTTAGGGTCACATCATCAAATATGATGCCACATTAGCATGGTTTTTGTTAAAGTATTAAAAAAGGCTCAAAAAAAAAGTGAGACCAATAGTGGTGCACTAAGTCATGTTTTATTGGTGCACAGATGTGACATCACATGATTTGTCAATTTGTGTACTTTATGGATAAAAAGTGTTTTACAAGTGGATATTAAGATGCTCCACTATAAGGCCCACTGAGGACTACTTCTATCCCCACTATTGAAACCTGTTCCACTATGGACCCCTCTCCCCTCCCTGGACAAGCAACAACTGCACTCTTTTCTATTAATTCCTCTACACATTTAGTTGTATCAACATTGGATTCTAGTAACATGCCTCAACCTTTCTTTGGGTTGCAGCTCTTGCATGTTCATAACCTAACATTGAAAATTAAATTGCATTGTCTCTTCACTTGTTGGTAGTGGCTTTATGATTCCAACCCTTGGGTTTAATAAAACATAATTATGTAAATCCAAACTTAACTTGATATTCTAAGAATGTTATTTCAAAATCTAAGTATCTGAAAAACACTTACCTTCACCAGCTGACTTGTCTAATGATAAGGACATGGCTTACTAATAGAAGCACCAAGAACTATAATTGATATGTCTAAAGTTGGTTCTTACCAAATAAAAATCAGCTTTTTTTTATTGTTTTGTTTTCATTGTTTTTAATCTTTCTCACAATATTCTACTTTGTTTCCTTCATCGTTGTCATATCCAGCAAAGTGAAGGTCACTGATTTTAGGCAAGTATTATAACTTAATCATGTCTGATATTTATATCTTTTATTTGATTTATAAAAAAGTGTATGGGGATAAACATTAGTGAATATAAATTAGTTCTACATACATGTATTACATGTTATCGATATTATAAAAAATAGATATTAGTAATGAAAGATCAATAAGCTAGTTTGAGGGCCATCTATTTTATTTGTGAAAAAATAACATTTATATTTAATATAAATAGAAAAAAATGTATTAAACATCAATGATAGTGAGTGAAGATTGATCTTTGATTTGAAAAAAATATTAAAAAAAAAAAACTTATAACATAATAATAAATAATGCTTAACATAATATTAGTAAATGTTGATTAGAAATATATACTCTAATATTTTTATTTAGTCTTTAAATGTTAATAACTAATCTAATTTTTTTTATTTTTATTTTTAATACACAACTCTAAATAATTAATTTAAATCATTAAATTAAAAAAGAAAAGAAGAGAAGTAGTGATCATAATTTAAGGTCAATTTAGAAATCTGAAAAATTTCAAACTAGAAAGAAACGGTTGTGGATTAGATTATGTGCAAGGAGAAGATCTACATTTTTCAAATGTTGTTCAAAATATAGAAATGGCTAAAATAATAGCAAGTTTAAGCCATCAAAGATAAGCATGAAAAGTATATTAATGACAGTTGCATATAAAAATATTCTCTTCATTTCTACGCCTTCAGAAAACTAAGTCGATGCTATCCATTCAGGTGTTCCATTCCGATTTGTTGTATCTGAATTTTATTTTAAACCATAAATAGTCATAACTTTTTTTTGGTAATGTCCTAGTCTTTGAGGACTCGGAGATATGTTGACTTTCAATTATCTTAAGCTTTAGAGAGACAGTATTATGAGTTTATTAATTGTAGACGAGAAAAATGTTTTACACCTTTTTTAAGCTATCAATGAATAATTTTTATATTTAATTTAATCCTTAATTAATTTGAGTTTTAGATTTTACATATTAGATTAGATGACATTTGCAAACTAATTCTTATATTAAAAAAAATAAATAAAAAAATATTAATTAATTTCATTTATCTATCTTCTTAGACATATCTTGATTTTCTATTTTAAACATTTATAATCACAAATCAATATTTGAAAGGTTTAAATTTTACCAAATTCAATTCCTTGCAAAATGGTTAATTCATCAAAAATAAATTTAACAAGGTAAGAATGAGTTAGCCATGTGTCAAAGTACAACCCATGATGTGTCAAACTATGAAAAACATTCTTTAGATTACTATAAATTCTAATATTCCACCCTTGTATGACCTTGTTTGCATACTTATTCACTTGTGATCTAAAAATTATCACAAAATGATATCAGCAATTTTTTATTGGGAGATTTGTTCACTTTCTAGCCTTTATTTATGAGGTCTTGTTTTTTTGTTTTACATCTCAATTAATTTTATTACAAATATTGTTTGGCTATCCTTACAATGCACAAGGAGGATGCTTTTATACCTAGAAACTATTGAATATAATTGTAGAATAAAAGTGAAAAAGAAATTGCAGAAAGTAAAATATTAAAAACAATCACAAATCAAGAACAATAGATTTATCGTGGTTCACCATCAATTTGATGGCTACGTCCACACTCAGGGATTATCTCTTATTATATCCAAGTTCTGAATTGATTACATTTAGCTAGCAGTTGTATTTATAAATCAATCTCCAAACTAAGAAAAAGAAAAATCCATTTGAAATAGACAACTTCTAAATTGGCCAATACATGCCAATAGAAGTAATTACAAAGTAGGAAACTATTTCAAATTAAATGAGAAACTTGCTAATTTGGGTTTCACTGAACCCAACAATCTCCCACTTGAAGACCAAATTGCTGCTCAGAGATATCCCACTGCTGCAGAGTTAATGTAGAGCTGCACAATTTTGAGAGAAGCTCTACATAATTCAAACTTCTCCCTCAGAACTACTTTCATCAACATATCAGCTGGATTCAACTTTGTGTCAATTTTCTCCTCCTGCAGCTTCCCCTCTTCGATACAATGGTCAATGAAGTGATATCGCAGCTCTATGTGCTTCATCCGATTCTGAAAGGCTGAATTTTTTGACAAGTGAATAGCACTATTGCTATAAAAAAAAAAGAGTAAAAACATATTGTTGAAACCATAAATCACCTACCAAACGCTGCAATCATATCATTTCCTTTTCCCCTTCAGAAAGAGCAATAAATTCTACTTCAGTAGATCAAAGTGCAACCACCTATTGCAATCAAGAAACCCAACTAATCGCTGCCCCAGCAAAAGTGAATACATAACCAGTGGTAGAACGCTGTTTATCTAGATCTCCAGCCATATCTGAATCAACATAACCTCATAGATGTATGTTCTTACCACCAAAACATAAACCACGATCATAAGTACCTTTCAAATACCTGAATATCCACTATATTGCCTGCCAATGTTGTTTACCTGGATTACTCATAAATCTGCTCACTACTGCTAGTGCCTAAGCAATATCTAGACTACAAGTCATGTCATACATTAAACTGCCTACTGCTGATGAATATGGAACACATTTCATGTATTTTTTTTCTTCTTCTATTTTAGGACACATAGCTAAGGACAACTTAAAATGATTAGCCAAAGGAGTACTCACAGATTTGGCATTCTTCGTATTGAATCTATCTAATATTTTTAGAATATATTTTTCTCGAGATAATCTAAGTTCTCTTTTTTTTCTATCCCTCATTATATTCATCCGAAAAATCGTCTTTGCTGCCCCTAAATCCTTCATGGAAAATCTCTAAGATAAATGTTGTTTTAACTCACAAACTATCCTCACACTATTGCCAGCAACCAACATATCATCAACATAAAGTAATAAAATGACAAACTCACCATTTGGAAGCTTCTTGTAATAAATGCACGGGTCTGAATCACAACGAATGAATTGTTGCTGAGTCATGAAGCTGTCAAATTTTAAATACCACTGCTTAGGGGCTTGCTTGAGCCCATACAAACTCTACTTCAATCTACAATATAAATGCTCTTGACCTGGTTTTGCAAAACCTTTAGGTTGCTCCATGTATAATTCCTCTTCAACATCGTCATGAAGAAAGGTAGCTTTGACATCTAATTGCTCAAGTTCAAGATCCCAAATGGCTGCCAAGGCTAACACTGCTTGAATGGTGGTCATTCTCACAACTGGTAAAAAAATCTCATTGAAATCAATGCCTTTTTCTTGAGCAAAACCCTTGACAACTAATCTAGCCCTGTAACGTTGATGACCTCCCTCTTCCTCTTTCACACGATACGACCATTTATTTTTCAAAGGTTTCCGATTTGGTAGAAGAGAAACCAAATCCCAAGTGTCATTAGCATGCAAAGACTCCATTTCTTCATTCATAGCCTCCATCCATTTGACTGAATTTGCATCTTTGTAAGCTTGGTTGAAAGTTTCTGTCTCTGCCTCACCACAAAGCAACAATTCATAATTATAACCATCTGATAGAAACAACTAAAAATCATCAAATTGTGTTGGTGGCTTTCTTTTCTGGGTTGATCTTCATAACTGAGGACCAATTTTAGAGTATAAATTACCCTGTCTTTGTACATTTTCATCATTGTTTTGTAAATTTACACCACTGCCATGTTTTTGTACCCTCCTCTGTACATTGTTGATAGGTAGATTATTGTTAGACTGTGTATGAACTATGGGTGGCTGTGCATAATTTTGTAAGGGCTGTGAATCACTTGGCAAAGGCTACGCAACAGCTGATGGAGGTAAAAAATTAGTGGAGACATTTCATAATTTAAATTGTGTGCTAAGGGGAGTGAAGGCAGTGATATAATTGATGGTTGCACATTCATTAATGAAGGATGCATAATGATTGAAGTTAGCTTATTTCCTAAATAAGGTAGTGACTAAGAAACGTGAGGCTATGTTGAAATTTGTAACTGGTTTGATGAAGGCTGCGAGTGAATTAAAGGTGGCACATTGCATGGTGGAGGTTGCACGTGATTTAAGGGTTGTGTAGCAAATAGAGAAGGCATTGCTTGACTTTGAATTGGCTATGTATCAAGTAAACAAGTCAGCGAATGTGTAATGTCCCCAATTTAGCCCTACACTCTTCGTTTGGATTTAGCCTATTTCTGGAAACTCGTAGGCTAAGCTAAAATGAAAATTAGGGTTTCCACTTTCACAGGGAGGTTTTGAGGTCTTGCATTCGAGAGTTTCTAACGCATGTTTGGTGAAGCTTTCTGGGTTTTTGGAGAGCTTTGTGATGAGGTAACATGCATGACAGGATATTAACTTGCATTCTCGGCTACTTTTTGGAGGCTTGCATGTTGGAGTTTTCTAGTTTGGCTTTTGGATTCCTTCTGGGTTTTCAGAGAGCTTTGTGATGGTGTGACATGCAATTGAATCCGAGAATTTTTTTGGACTTACTATTTTTAGTAAGTTGCAACGACTGCTCAAAATGTGGAGAAAATGAGTTTGGAACAACTTACTATTTTTAGCAGTATGCTATTTTTAGTAAGTTCTATTTTTGGCAGTGCTATTTTTAGCTAGCAATAGTTCAATAGTTCAGAGCAGTGGTTATTTTTTGGCATGTCAATTTGGGTAGTTGGTCTTTCCAACATTCTCAGAGCTATTTTTGGAAAGTTGAAGTTGTGTGGGCATCCTTTGGTGGAGCTAAAATATTTAAATATTCTTGGCTAAGGTTTGGAGGCCTTATTTGATGAATTAATATTTAAGAGAAATATGTGTTAAGGAAAAAGGGGACGCCTAGCTTGGAGACATTTGAGTTTAATTAAATATTTCACTTAAATCTTTTAGTGAAATATTTGTAAGTTATAGAATATTTCACTTGAGTCTAACTTGGACACCTTTTTGTGATATATTTTCATTTTATTAAATTATATTTCCACATATAGGTTGGAAATGAAATGCAAATGAAATTTGGAGAAAAGGTAAAAGGTGAATTTCATTTAGGCACCCTAATTGGAGGGAAAAAAAGATTTGAATTCAGAGATAGAAAAGTTATAAATAAGAGACTTTGCCTTCAATTGGATTATCTATTGTTGCTTATCATACTGTTATGCTACTGAAATACCTTCAGAGCTTGCTTCGAGGAATGCATACCTCCTAGTTCTTTCTCTTGGTTTTGTGCTTGAAAGATAGCACCTAGCTAAGTTTTCAGAGACTGCTTCTCATCCAGACTAGCAGATAGAGCATCAAGGTTGAAGACTTTAGAGATTTGTTAGTTTTGCAATTGTTGGTTAGGGTTTTGTTGAAATACAAATCTGCTCATAAGTCCATGCATGATTTTTTGGTGGTTTTAGGTATTGGCCCTAAGCTTTAGTCTACCTTGGGCACCCCTCGCAAGTTTTTAGATTTTTTGGAGGTGTCTTAGATTTTATCTTGCTAGTAGAACTATTTTGGAGGTTGTACCTTCTTTGAGGTTGCATTGAAAAGCGTGCATAAATAAATCACTACTATTTGGAGGAGTTTCTTGGCTTGGTATTTGTTGCTCAACTCCTAGCTCTCATTTGAATTCAGTTCTACATCATTCAGAGGTGTTTTGACGAAGTTATGAGCATTTTGGTGATTCTAGGGTTTGCTGGTATGAATTTTCTGATTGCTGCAATTTTATATCAGACCTGATATTTTAGTCACTTTTTCTATATTTCATATGTTGGATAGCTTGTACTTGTTTCAAGTTCATTTCCTAACATTTTGGAGATCATTGGTGATCTATATCTCATTGTATTTGCAAATTGTTCATCATATTGTAACGCTAAATCTGTATTACTTATTAGCTCTTTTACTTTCGGCACTTTACATTTTGTATGCCCACTTTAGTGGAAGAGGATGGCTATGCTGCCTATTTAATTTCAGTTAGTAGCCTTAGTGACCCTCTGACCATATGCTTGCCATCTCTCGACGCATTCTTTGTTAGAGTTACTTTAGCTCAACATGCACTAGATCCTCTGACCATATGCTCGTCTATCCTAGACGCATTCTTGGTTAGAGTTCATTTCCAGTTATGCATTGTATCAAATCCTCTGACCATATGTTTGTCCATCTTGGACACATTCTTGGTTATAGTTATTCCTGCATCGTTTGGGTTTTCTAGCTAACCTTAATGGGTGCGTGTTGCATTGTAATTGTTATTGAAAAATTAAAAAAAAATTGGTCCGGTTCATTACAGAATGATCCTTAAAAGACAATGATTGGTTTGACAAAGGTTGTGTTGTATTAGTTAAAGCCTACACATCAATTGATAAAGGTAGTGCTTGAATTCCAAAAGGGTGCAAGAGAGTTTCTAAAGGCAGTGCTTCGTGTATTGTTTGCAGCGAAGGACCTTGCAAAGTCTATGTTCTAACATGTGAAGGCTCATTACCCACATTTAAAGGCAGTGAATTAACTATTGGAGGAGGCAGTGATTGAAATAATGAAGGCTGTGTAGGAATTTTGACATGTGCCATAGTCTGTGTGCTATGATAAGCAGGGGAAACAAAATTTGAAGATAGAGCAATTGAATTTGATGGCTGCAAACTAACAGGGGTACTTGTGTTTGAAAAGTAATTAAAGGCTGGGAGAAAGAAACAAAGGTTGTCTTAACATGACCCTTTTCAAATAAATCAACTTCAAAAAATTCATCTGAAGACTTGTCTAGAGGCTACAAACCTAAGAATTTTTTCTCATTGAAGACAACATCCTGACTATGAATGATCTTTTTGGAAATGGGATCCCACAGCTTGAAACCAAATTGATCTTCTCCATAGCCTAGAAAAATGCACCTCTTTGATTTGAAATCAAGCTTTGTTCGTTGTTCTTTCGGAATATGCATGAACACTTCACATCCAAACACCCACAAATGACAATATGAAATTATCTTCCCAAGCCATCTCTCCTCAGGAATGTCAAAATCCAAATGGGGTGATGGGGCATGATTTATCAAATAGACTGTAGTGTTGCACGCCTCTGCCCAAAACTTTTTTCCCAACCCAGCATTGGAGAGCATACATCAAGCTCTCTTTAAAATTATCTTATTCAACCACTTAGCTGCTCTATTTTCTTGAGGGGTGAATGGGACCACCTTGATTCTATGAATGTCGTTGTCTACACAGAAATTATCAAACTCCGAGGAACAAAACTCTCCTCCATTATTAGTTTTCAGACATTTACATTTCATTTAGAAATGGGTCTTAATGAGATATTTATATCAAAAAAATTTGTGATGAAGTTAGTGTAAAGTAACTAATAACTAGCCTAAAACAATTACTCAATATGTTTCCTTTCCTATAATATTTTTCTTTAAACAAAAAAAAATGTACTATTTTTGTGGATCAAATAATAAGGTTTTCTTTTTCAATTGACATGTGATTATAAATTATAAATTATAGTTACTATCATCAAAGAAAATAATAAATTTTAGAAAGCATACGCTACCTTTGTCATAGTTGTAATAATTTTTAAGTTCAATAACTAGGTCAATGTAGGATCATGGGGGTCCAAACTAGGCCCTTAAGTGGCAATAAAATTCAGAAAGACAAAGTTTGGAAGCTTGACATAAAATTTGAATAAGTTACTAACATAATTTGAAAAATATGTAAGAACAAAATTTGTTGAAAATTGAATGTAGTTTCTAAGATACTATTCCTTTTTTGGAAAAAAGTAAATCTATTTTGTGACAATTTGAAATTTCAATGCAGTAGTACTAAATTTTCAAGAAAAAATAAAAAAATAGGTGTATGTTTGACCAACCTAAGTACAAGAAAAAATTAATTTGTTTCTTTTTAACTTTCAATATAAGTAGAGGAAACATGCCCAACTTTGCCACATTTTTTTGGAATTTTTTTGCAAGTAAATAATTAGTTATTATTTTTTTATTAAATTTTTTAAAAAATATTAAAGCTTGTTTGTCTGACCACCATAACTTGGTCAAAATTTTATGAAATTCATTTTTTTTATCCTATAGTATGGGAAGCATAGAATGTGCTACATTTTTCAAATCCAAAAAATATGAATTTTTTTAAGGATTATAGTTATTTTTTAATCAACCTATCAATCAAAACTTTAGTGAAAATGTATGTACAAAATAAATAACAATTATCTATTTAATTCCACATAAGACATATCTTATATTTTTGGAAATTTGAGAATTTTCTCAATAAACCCTTTTCATTTCATCAAATTTGGATTAAAAAAATTCATCAGCCACTTTTTGTCATATCACCACTTTTTGGACCCCCATGATCCTACACTCACCCATCTACAAAATTGTTGTTTCATTTAATATAATTTCATGTTAAACTATTAATAAAAATCATTAATTAACATAAAAAATAATCCATCACTAACACTTATCACTAATGAGATGAGAGTTCTATTTTTTTTACGAAGCCCCTTGAAGTCCTCTAGAGCCCACTTAATGTTTTGATGTAAATTCTGGTAGAAATACATCCTCTATATCAATAAAAAAACACCATTTATTAGAAATGTTTGTGACCATATATTGTGGCTTATGTGATTCATTATATGGAATGTATGTAGGCTAAATGTAATAAACATCCAACCCTACCTCTATCGTGTAGTGATCTCAATAAGAAATTTTATAACTCAATAAAATATTTAAAACATTCATTTTATTTTTATTATTTTAGATTTTATTAAACCAATACCTATGTTTTATTTTAATGTTGCATTATGTGTACATCATGTAGTATTCTCTACAATGATAGTTGAGTTAAAAAAGGAAATAATGGATAAATATAAACCTCATGATCATTTTGTTTCAAAATGTAGGATAATGATCAAGAGGGTTATGCCCTAACAATAGATTAAATAATTTTTGAATATTAATAAAAAATTAAGTTAAAATGTTGGTTTTTATTTTGTTATTTTGAATATAATTTAAACCCATATCTATAAATGTATTTTGAAGAGCATTACCCTATATATTTTAGTAATTTCAATAGTGGTCACTAAATAATGATTGCATACATCATCAATGACTACTAAATAATGCATGTATACTTATCATATGACAAAAGATGAATGCAAACCTTATGACATAGTTTACTTCAATCATTTGACATTTATCATTACATTAATGTTAGTAGCATAAGACATGATAATTCCAATGATGTGACACTGATCACATGACCAAATATGTCAACATGTCATATGGATGAAACAAGATAAATGTAATTATATGATAATGTATGAGAATAAAAGTGTCATGTAGTGAGAGTACCTATCTTTGTAGTATTAGAATAGAAGTATAGAACAATATAGTTAACATTGATTTTGTCTTAGAATTAATATAATGATAAATAAATGTACAATAAGAAATAAATTTTATAAAATTAAAGATGTTTTAAAATTAGAGAGTGAAATTCAATACATGAAAATTTGATATAATTAGAAGACAATTTGGTGTATAAGTTATAAAACATCTAAAAGAATTTGAAATTATTTAACATAATATAGATAGCTACCTATTCATCAAAAGAAAATTGAGACACATACACAATGAATCTTCAAAAAAATCAGTAATTTAAAATTTATAATTCTAAATCAAGTTTCCAAATATGTAATTTATTCAAATACCCAGATGATAGAAATTGAATTTTGATAGGGATGTATAAAAACCACTTTTTTAAAATCATTTTTTTTAGCATACCATGCATGTGTATGGACACCACTTTTTGACCCAAATAAAATTATTTTTCTCATTCCTTTTGGAGAAAGATAGCTAACAACATGAAGATTGATGAGGATTTTTTTTGTAATTTTTCTCCTAATTTTTTTTTATTGAATTTTTATTGGCCTTAGTTGTTGTTTTGAAAAATCAATGTGTATGGACAACATAATTGTACCTAAACTAAACATTTTTTCATTTATTTATTTATTTTGTAGAGAATTGTTTGAAGATTGATGCCATAAAAAAAATTTACAAGAAAATTAACCAAAACAAGTTATTATAAAAAAAAAGTGATATTTCAAGTTTATGCACTAGTTTGTTTAGAAAGTAATTAAAAAATAAAAAATATAATCCAATCTTTAAAAAATTATCTATTTGGAAACTAGACATTGTGTTCTCTAATGGGTTTTAATTTCATAGATTGATTGGGAAATAAATTCCAACATCCATATTGTCAAAGTTTCACATTTCTCTTGAACTTGCCTTAGTTTTTTAGTTGCATGTCAAAAGCTAAGAGTCGGGTTGCCAAGGCTTTATCAAGCCTAAAACTAAGGCATCATATGGGTTGGGGATTCAAAATTTTAAAAACATGTACATATTACAAAACACATACACATTCTTTATTTGCTTAATTATTTTGATTATTTCAAAATTATTAGCTTGATTATTTAAAAAATGTACGCATTTCTAAAAGGTATTTATTTTTTTAAATAAATGACTTGTACTTGTTATAAAATTCATGTGTGATAAAATGTGTACGTGTTATATAACGTGTATATGTCTTTTAGTGCATACACATTTTTTAGGCTCAGGTACCTAGAGCATAATGAATACACATTTTTTTAATAATGTGTACGCATTTTTTGTAGGAATTTTTTTGGTTGAAACTTCCCCTCTTTGTGGACCCAACTTCTTTCTTTTACCCCCCTGACTTACAAATCTACAAAGTAAAGTATATTGTTGGAGTAGTTAAAAATTGAGTGATTTAACATGTAAACAATTATTAGTATCAAAGCTAGTGTATCAGATTTATATGTAACGTACATTCTATTCTCTTGTTAATATCAAAATAGAGAATTCATCCACATCAATTTAAGCTTATCTAGAGTATACTTCTCAAAATCATAGAAAAAATGCTAATTTTATTTCCCACATAAATATATCCAAAAATATTTTTATGATATTATTTATAAAATAAAAAACTCTACTTATGTTTTGATTAGAAGAAAACTAGAAGGGCCAATACACATTACAAAACAACCATAGAGGAAAATTAGGGGCTCATAAGGAGTGAGATGCCCATGAAAAATTAAAACATAAAAATAAACTTAAATAGCCTGATCAACAAAGGAAACAAATAAAACACACATAACAGAGACTAGCACAAGACCACTAGACACCTATACGTCTCCCAACAAATTGAGGCCATTGATTGTATTCCATTCCTATGATAGGACTTGAAGCTTCTCTTCATAAATCAAGGGGCCTTTTTCAATGATCAAATTATCTATTGTAGTGTCTTGGGTCAAAGTTTTAGCCATTTTACCTTTCTTCTTTTACATGTGACTATCATCCCTTCAATCAACAACCACCCTTTTACCCTAGTTATTCCTTAATTCCTGTTGAAACATTTGAATGGTGAGGGCAGTTTTATTTATGGTCTCTTTGTTGTAGTTAGTGATTAACCTAGGGAATTGATTGGTTTTCTTTTGATTCTTCTAAAAAGCCTCAATCTCCATTTTCAAATCCCTTTTATCATCATCCGTACCAATAATGGATCTCAACTCTTTCAACTCTTTCTCCTAATTGGCCCACTTCTTGAAAGACTTGGCAATAGAGGTAATCAGATCCTAATGCACTTTTTTCTCCAACTCACCCACCCATAGGACCTGTTGCTACTGAACATTACTTTCTAGTGTCGATATTCTCTCTTTGACCATAGCAAATTCTCCGAACAACCACTTCACAAAATCATTCTGGACATTAATCGTCTCTGAAATTTTATTAATTCTTTTGCAGAGGGCCTCACTAGAAGTGTTAAATTTAAAACCCACCCTAGGTTCCACACATGTCCATTCCAAATTAATATAGAGATTGAAGTAATTTTGGAGGTTAGGGTTTAAAATCAAGGGGTGGTAGGGACATTGGAGACCTTTGTGTGGTTAGTGAAGTTCATAGGAGAGTTGGCAGGGGTGGGGTTCCATGACACATCTTCATTTGAGTTGTCTGATTCATCTAAACTAGAAGGAATAGGCATGGATTCCAATAGGAGATTAAAATTAATGGAGTAGGGTGTGGAATTCTCATTAGCAGGGGCTTTATCATGGGCCCAAGAGCTATGCCAAATGGTAAGGGGTTTCATCAAGCATAATAGAGGGGCTAGGGTCTACGGGGGGTTTAGTGGGGTCATGAATAATCAAAGTGTTATTTTTAATAGTGGTTGGGGAGGGTAAAATAGTGGCATGCTACTTGTAGTGATGATAAATAAGATCTTGGTGAATGGGTACATTCTAGTTTTTACGTTGAACATTTTTTATAGTTTTCTCAAATGAGGATGAAATTTGAAAGGATAAATTCATTTTAACATTATATCCAAGGTGATTAAGCATTGGAAACAAATGAGCATGAAAGCGACGAAACCTCCCCTTGAGCGTAATATGCCTCATGAGGACCTCAACAAATTTGTGCCAAACACGAGGTACGTTTGCATGATTAAAGCGATTCTGAATTCTATTAACCTTCTCACCATCTTTCAAGAATTGTTCCATATCTTTATAGTGGCCTTTGGATTTATGAGGGACACACACTCCCTCCAAGGATAGCCTTGTCACCTCTATAATTAACTCAATAGTCATCATGAATGAGGTCTCACAATTAGTGACAGTGCCATTCACATGGGAGGTATCAAATGCCACTAAAATCTTGGGCTCATGCCCCTGCATCCCTTCCACAAATGAGGCCAACTTTCCCTGCTGAAGGATGGTCTAGACTTCCTTATCTTATTTCTAGACCTCACAACAAGTTGTCTCTTCTTGAACCAGATCACCTCCCATCACAAAAAACTCAAACTTTAGAACAAGGCCACATAGACTATAGAAATGACTAGATAAAAACCAAACATGCTAGTTAAAGTATTTATAAAAAGGCGGCATGAAAAGGTTAATTTGTCATAGATGAAAAGTGTGGAAAATATCAACTAGAATTGACATCGTACCAACTCAATCTCTAATTGGTAGTACTTTAGCATCATGGTAAATTACATCTAGCACATGACCAGGGATAATGAGGATATTATCCCATACTACTAAATTTAGTGTGAAGGCACCAAAATTTTCCAACGTGTCAACAACTTTATTGTCATTTCAAAACACATGAATAGTACAATACTTTTTGAGATCAATCATAAGATTGTGAGCCAAAGACACAAGGTCCCCGAGGGCCCAACAAGGAGAGGCCTTCCCCATCAGTATGAGAATCTAATGAGGGCTACATCACCCAAACCCCACACAAAACACAATAAAAAATAACAACACAAAAAATACAAGATAGAAAACAACCTACTTTAAATTATTTTTCTAAATTTATGTCAATTTACAGATTCATAAATTATAGGGCTATGACCTGATGGGCTTGATTCATTATGTAACAAAATAAACTCTGAAAGAAAATCTATTATTTAGAGCCACAATCTACACTAATGGTGCCACCATCTACAACCCCCACTTAACCCTTTTTATTTCACCCAATAAGCACCCTAGAATGTTCTAGAAAGTGTAACATTTCCTTTTGTTTTGGCGCCAAAAGTCCCACCATTTGATTTCTTGCCTAGGAATATATTTTATGGAAACTCACTTTTTAGTGGGCCGACTTCTCGAGGTCATAAATTTTGATCTAGGTATTTGATTTTCTATTATAATATATCATTGGAAATCTATTAAGAGATCTACAACATAGAAACTATCAGAGATCATTTTGTCCACTTTTCAAGTTAGTTTGGGGCTTCTAATATTTTCAAATTTGAATTTGAAGTTGTATTGGAGAAATTTCTTAGTACAAAAACTTTAATATCTCCCAAACTGTATAGGGTATTGAGACAATTCTTTTGCTGTCAAAAATATTTTTTAGTTTTTCTGCTTGGGGTAAATTTATAGGTATATACAAACTCGTTTAGGTCAACTTACTAAAATTAGTAAGTGACCATTTTTGACCTTTTCTAACTTTTGACTATCTTACACCCCTTAAGTGCCATCATGGGACTCAAAAAAACCAAAGAAAAATAAGGAGAAGCCTTGTTTTTGGGTGATGCAAGATTGACCTACACCACTAGATGCTCCTACATCAAAAACCTAGGGTAATTTTAAACGTGACCCTATCACTTCTTAGGAGTTAGAGGGAAACTAAGATGGTTAACCTTAGCCTTAGACAACCATGATGAATCTTCAATAGGCCTTCCTTTCCATTTAACTAGATACTCTTCATACTGCTTGTTTCTTGTACTTATTCCCACACAGTTGTCCAAGATTTCTTCCTTCTCTTCCTTCTCTAAAGTAAGTTCTAGAAATTTTCAATGTTCTTTTATCAGCCCATCCTCTATATCACCTTCATGATATTCTATCAAATTAGAAATGTTGAACATAGGAGAGATTTTTATTCCACTTGGAAACTCTACCTCATAAGCATTTCTTGAATCATACTTCTTCAGGATCTTGCACGATCCAAATTTCTTCATTTTCAACTTGTTATATGTTTTGATTAGGAACCTTTCTTTCCTTAGGTGAACCATGAGATCATCGTCAACTTGAATTCCTTAAATCTCATATTTTGATTAGCCTTAACTTTGTACTAAGAATTCATCTTATTAATGTTATTTCTTACCTCTTCATGAAATTTCTTTAGGTGCTCTACAAAATATTCAGCCTCAACACTACTCTTTTCGCCTTTCTCCATGTTCCTCAACTCAGAAACATTCATCTGACTACTCCCATATACAATCTGGAATGGGAATTTACCAGTACTCTTGTTGACAAAATTGTTGTGAGAAAAATCTACCTGTGGTATAATAAAATCTCATCCCTTTGGCTTATCTCCTATTAAGCATCTCAGTAGGTTACCCAAACTCCTATTCATTACCTCCATTTGTCCATCAGTCTCTAGATGGTGTGCAAAACTGAACTTCAAATCTATCTTCAACTTCTTGCATAATGTACTCTAGAAATAACCAACAAATTTGGTATCAAGCTATCTAAAACTATACTTTTCAGTAGACCATGTAATATCACCACCTCTCTAAAAAACAACTCTTCAATATGAAAAATATCACTGGTCTTATGACATGGAATGAAATGTGCCATCTTCAAAAATCTATACACCACCACAAATACAAAATCATGCCCTCTCTGTGTCCTTGGCGAGCCAAGAAAATAATACATGCTAATGTCTTCCCATGGCCTCTTAGGTACAGGTAATGGATGATACAATCATTATTCTAACTTGTTCCTTTCATCATCCAACATAGTCAACAACTTTGCACAAACTTCTTCACATCTTGTTGTAACTATGACCAGTAATAATTCTCACTAACAAGAGCAATGGCCATATCTTGGCTTAAATGTTTAGCCAATCCTCCACTATGCTTCTCCTTGATAATATTCTCTCTCATAGAACTCCTTGGAATGCACAATTGGATTCCTCTAAAACCATCCCATCTTGGACTAAGAAATTCAACCATCTTGTCCTATCTAATGTAATAGGTTGTAAACAAGCCTTCCAAAATTTTGCAAAGTTTGGATCTTCAAGATACAAACTCTTGTGTTTGTTGAACCCAACAACCTCTATATTCATCTCCATCAACAAATTTTTCCTTCTACTCAAGGCATCTGCAACCCTGTTTGATCTTCCACTCAAGAGTCTAGATCTTCATGATACAAACTCTTGAGTTTATTAAACCCAACAACCTGTATATTCATCTCTATCAACAAATTTTTCCTTCTACTCAAGGCATCTACAACTTTGTTTGATCTTCCACTCTTATGCTTAAAAAACAAAAGTATAACTCTATAAAAAATAACCCATTTCAGGTTCCTTTGACTTAACTTTCATTGACTATTGAGATACTGCAAAGCCTGGTGATCAGTAAATCAAAAAAATTATTTTGGTGACAAATAATGTCTCCATTTCTTCAAATCTTAAACTATAGCATAAAATTCCAAATCATAGAAAAAATATTTTTGCCTCCCATCATTCAACTTCTCACTAAAATAGGCAAGAGGCTACCTTCTTGACTCAAAATAACTCCTATGGTAGTGCCACTAGCATCATAATCTACATAAAATACCTTATTAAAATCTGGAAGTCCCAAAATAGATTTCTCTATTAATTTCTTTTTCAACATATCAAAAATCTTCATTGCTCCTATAGTTGATTTAAAATCATTTATGTTTCCTCTCATTGCTTTAGTTAGAGGTGAACAAATACTACTAAAATTATTAATGAAATTTCTATGAAAACTTTCTATACCCTAAAATGACCTTACCTTTGTAATACTCCTCCGAGTAGGCCATTTTGTAGACATGCAAAATTGGCATCATGCATCTAATCCATATTCACTAATTTCATGGCGTCATTAATCATCTCTTTATCATCATATTCTTCTCTTTAATTACATAGATCAAGTTTATTTAATTAATCTCCTAAGTTATCTCTTTAATTAAATAAAGAAAGTTTATTTAATTAGTCTTCTAAATTTCTTCATTTAATTAAATAAATCAAACTTAATTAAACCACTAACATCATACCCTTTAGCTAAATAAATCAAAATATTTGTTTAATTAAGTCTAAATCATATTCCTCTCATTTTGATTTATTTTAATCCTAAAATCTAAGTCAAAATGGTCAAATCACCTAGTCTTCACTTAAATTAATTAAGTCATGATTAATCTAATCTAATGCATGTCACATTCTCTAGATTTTCCCACTTGCACAAATAAAGGATTTTAATTAATTTATTAAATCCTCATTTTCCATCAACAAGGCATCTTTGGGGACTATTCCTCCAAGTTGGAAAATCCCTCTAAAAGGGATTTGTCCTTCCAACAAAGAATTTAAGAGCTCTTACATGTCTCTTACATGTCTCTTGCAAAGGTCAAACTTAACATTTAACTCATCTTGTCATCAAATTCAAATTTCAAATCTCCCCCTCTTTGGCATATTGACCAAAATGTGCTCATTCCTCAACCTCTCACATGTTGACAAGTTGTATGATGTCATTGGTGGATCTTTAGTCCCACATCCTCCATGTTTGGAATTCTTTTATCCTTCTTAGAAATAAATAGAGAGTTTCTTTATTGTATTAATCCTCCACAACTCATCCAAGTTAGCATTTTTCATCTGGATTATCATCTTGTATCATCAACATATCTGGAGCTTATCAAGGATTGGGAAAGGGATTCTTTCCATAGAAGCACCAATCCACTATGAGATAAAATTCAATTCATGTTGTTTATATGCTTATTTAACTTTTTTTGTTGTTTTAATATCTTATTTAGCATATCTAACATGATGTAATATTTCATAGGGATATTAGATTTGTTATGTTTTTGTTGACTTCCATGAAAATTCTTATCAAGGCCTAACATTTTGTAGATTTAACATCCATACATTCAATGATATCTCTCACCTTCTCTAGATCCATTTTAGGAAACCTCTGCTGAGACAAAAAGTTCCAAATACACCAACTCTCTCTTCAAAATCCTACATTTATTCAAATTAATCAACAACTTCTCCTCCCTTAGCTTCTCAAAAACTCTTTGAATATTGATTAGATGCTCCTCCAATGTCTTATTGAAAATAAAAATATCATCCAAATAAAAAATCACATATTTTTCTAAAAATTCTTTCAATACCTCATTCATAAGCCGCATAAATATGCTCAGTGCATTGGTTAGACCAAAAGGAATGACTAACCACTTGTACAAACCCTCTTGGGTTTTGAAGGTTATCATTCATTCATCTCCTTCTCTAATCTAGATCTGGTGATATCTGCCCTTAAAATATATCGTCATGAAGTTCTCATCTCCACTCAAACAATCTATAATGTCATTCATTCTTGGCAAGGGAAATTTATACTTAATGGTGATATTGTTGATGGCTCAAGAATCTGTACACATCTGACATTCCCCATCCTTCTTTGGTGATAGTACTATAGGTACTACACACGGAATCAAACTCTCTCTAATCAATCCCTTTCACAACAAATCTTCCACTTGTCTATTCAACTCTTCACTCTCTACTGGAGTCATATGATGAGCTACCTTATTCAGAAAATTGGCTCTAAGAATTAGGTCCATCTGATGACTAATCTTTATTACTGGAGGAAAACCCTTTGTTACATTATTAGATACAATATCTTGAAACTCATCCAATAAATGTGAAACCTCTATGGGTATATCTTTATCATTTTCTCTATCAACTCTAGGAATCAAAGCATAACACATATGTTCATGCTTCATACCTTCTAAAAAAATTCTTTTGCCAACCAAATAGATTATGGCATTAGTACATACCTTTTCCTCTGCCTCTTTCAAGGACTTGAACTTATGAGAACTCCATCCTTTGTCAAAGAATAAGTGTTGACACGTCCATCATGTACCTCTCACCAATCAAGCTACCATGGTCTACCTAACAAAATATGACAAACATCCATAGGCATAACATCACACAATACTTCATCATGGTATTTCCAATCTTTAACTTTACCAGACATTATTCATTTACCAAAGCTTTATGGTCCTTCTACAACCAATAAATTTAGTATGGATTTAGTTGCCTCCTCTCCAACTGCAACTTACTAACCATCTTGTCTAAAACAAGGTTATTAAGACTACCTCCATCAATAATATCATTGCAAACTTTACCTTCACACTTACATTTGGTGTGAAACAAATTCTTCCTTTGAGTTGTTTCTTTCTCCTCATTCAGCAAGGTTCTTTTAGCAACAAGAACCTCTCCTCTTTTTGTATCCTCGGAATGTGAAGACTCAACATATTCATCAATATGTACAACTTGTGCATTACCCTTAGGTATTCTATTTTTCCTTCTTTGATGTTGAGGACAAGTGCAGGGAAAACTTTAGTGGAAAATCTTCACCAATTGGAAAATTCTAGGAATCGGCCAAGTCAAAATTTGCAAATTTTTTGCACCCAACAAGGTGTCCAAATTGCTTGGATTTTATGAACTATAGGTCCAATGCATGTCCGTTCACCAATGAGTTTTTTTACGAGGCATATTTAAGCAACAAATTCACCATTATCAAACTATGCATTTCAATTGGACCAACTAATAATTTTGCTTGGAATCCCAAAAGCATTTAATAAAACACCTACATATTCTTGTAGATGGTAAATCTGCATTTGGCTTAAAAACAAACAAACATGAGTACCGTTAGTTAAATCAAGCAAATCAGATATAGCCTCCCTATGAAATAATTGATCATATTATCTATACAAACAAAGTAAGTTATCAAAATAAGCTAAGTGAAATCATAAGAAAACAAGAGTCAAATTCTATTCCATAGTGGATTGGTGCTTCTATGTAAAGAAGCCCTTTCCCAATCCTTTGCTAAGCTCCATGATATTGATGATATGAAAATGCTATGAAGATGGATATGAGGTAGGAAAAATCAGTTCTCAATTGAAGAGAGTGACTTTGCATTTGATTGTGGAGGATTTGATGACGAATGAAGCTTTCATTTATAGATTTTCAAATGCTAAGAGTGTTCAAAATAGAGCAATGTGGGATAAATATTTCACCAATGAGATGAAGCCACTTGAAATTGTGAATTAAATGTTGAGAGGGGGACATTTAAGAGAGAAGTTATTGCAATTTTGGAAGGGACAAGTCGACTTGTCTTCATATTCAAACTTGAGGGAATATTCCATTTTTATGCCAAGTTGAAAGAAATTGATGAAATTATAAATTAATTAAAATGATTTATTGGTGCAAGTGGGAAAAGCTAGAGGATGTGATGGGTAATTAGATTAGGTTAATCAAGATTAGATTAGCTTAGTTGATATTTAGGTGATTTTGACTGATTTGATTTAAATACTTTGATTTATTTCAATCAAAAGGGATGGAAAATGCATTTGGGATTTAATTAAATAAGGGAGAATGATAGGCTTAAATTAAATAAAGTTAATTTATTTAATTTAAGTAGATAATCCTGATTTACCTAGTGAATGAACTTGATTTATTTAATGAGTGGATGAATGTGATCTTGGTTTACTTGATGAATTAGATGAATATGACCTAATTAAATGTATGATGCTAATTTTGCATGTCTACATTTTCCCCTCTTTGAAGCAATGTACTTGCTGCATTGGTTCAAAGAATAAACTTGCCACAATTAAAATTCAAAAAAATTCTAATTTTTTCGGATACCCCAGCGGAAAGAAGTACACTAGTACATTGCCCCCTCGAGAGATCAAGCAAAAAGATTCTATTTGAGGGTCAATCTCATGATAAAGAGGTTCAAAATGGACATATGGATGGTTGCGATGATGATGCAAATGAGATGGTTTTAAGATGCTTAGAATAACCAATTTATATTATCCTAGAAACAACTTAAATGATGATATGATGCATATGAGATGGATGATGTAATATGCTATGATTATGCGATGGATGTTCTATGTAGATGCTTAGACTAACAAATCTATATTATGATGATGAAAATTCATGTGAAATGATGTGCAAAATGCTGATGGTTTGTGGATGCAGGATGGATGCAAGATGGATGCATTGGTGATGTTATGTTAGTGTGGAGAGAAGAAAGAAGAAATTATGACAAGAGGATCCAACAAGTCCTTGATTTGATGAGACTTTATTAGAGATGATAATGATGATAGATGATGATTTGCTTATCAAGGATTGGGATTTTAAAAGGGCTACTTACCTTATGTTTGATTACACAAGTAGATACGATGCATCAAGGTATAAAGAACCAAGATGGCATTGTGCCTAGTGAGATGGAATTTGACTCAACAAATAGATAGGAGTATTCTTGTTCATAGTTGACATACAGAAACCTTGCTAGGACATACCTAACAAAGCAATTATTTTCCAAGTTATTTTACAAAAACGTCCAATAAGCACAACAGACAAAAGATAATGAGCATTTGCCCCATTCCTATCTCTCTAAATCCCTTTGTTTGGACATCATCAAGAGGTTATGGGAATGAGTGCAAAGAGATAAGTCAAAAGAATAGATCAAGTATGCAAACAATCCAATGTTCTTCATACCTTTAGCCAAATGGATGTGTTTTGATAGGATAAAAATCCAAGTGATATCCAAAATGATGCCCATTGTTGGAATGATATATCCAAGGATATGCATTGTATAGGATGATGGTTTGATAGGTTGATTGATAGGATGTTGATATAAGGTTGATTGACATGTCTGAAAATGATCAAGAGTTTTATTTTGTTTTAAAGGTTTGTTGTTTTGATTTTGATTTTACATTTGAAGTTTGTTTTTGCCAATTGTTGTGGTTGTTCCTGATTGCTTTGCCAAAGGATGAAGGTGACAATCAGTTTATTATGGATGATTGATTATTTTGAGTGAAAGCGAGATGAGATGGATGGATTTTTTCAAATATTTGGATGTTTTTTATGTTTTTTGGAATATTTGAGGTTTTTTTTAGTATTTTTTGATTTTTCAAATGTTTTTATTTTTTGAATGTTTTGGGGTTTTTTGAGATTTTATGATTTTTTTTTGATTTTGTGTTTTTTGAATGTTTTTGGATTTTGATGTCTCAGGGGATAGTCAGAGATTTGCCTTTCCTACATTTAAGCTCAGAGACAACGTAGTTTAGATTTCCATGTTTTTTATTTTTGATTTTATTTTTTGAATGTTTTTGGATTTTTTGCATGATTTTGACGATTTGGTTAAGGATGTGTGTGATGATATCAATGCTCTGTTTGGGATTTTGTTGAAAACCAAGCTAAGGTTGACTAATCAAATCGATGGATTGATGATGATGATAACATTGTTGAGGATAAACAACAATGCAAGGATTGATTGATCAGGATTGGTGACGATAACATTGTTGAGGATGCACAACAATGCAAAGATAATGTTAAGAAACACAGGGATTAGGATGGATATCCCAAGATGATGATAGATTGATGATGATGAAATTGTTGAGGATACACAACAATGCAAGTATAGTGTTAAGCAACACAAGGATATCCCGAGATGATGATTTTTTGATTGGATTTGATTGATCATGATTGATGAAGCTTGGTTTGAAATGAAAGATATTTTGGATGATTTGATGTGATGTTGAAGCACACATTAGATGTGAATGATAATGATTATTTGGATTGATGTTTGATGAAAGATAAAGCCCGATAAGGAACATCTTCTTGTCAAAATATGCCATGGGCTAGTGATTTGGATTTTGGATTGCAAATGCTTGATCAATTTGATTTCATGTTTGCCAATGTTCGGATCACCACATAAGTTAGAGGATATAGACCAAGATTTATTCTCGAAGACAAATGTGAGATATTTGTCCCCAATGTCTAGCAATGTATGGAATGTCATGGATGGATGCTTGGATAGATGTGTGGAAGGATGAATATGGATTATCTTGCGATAAGATGTTTGAATAAAGAATGCTCATTGGATAATGCTTCATGGCTCAGATAACATTGGATAGGATAGGATTAGTGAAAATGACCTATGTCAAGATGTTTACCATAAGTGAGTGTAAAGTGTGCCCCAAACTTTCATCAAGATCAAGATAACTTGGATGATGGATGTAGATGGATGAAAATGGATTGGATCAATGGTTTATGGATGAATTATAGATAAGATGGATGGAATGCTCGATTTATTATGGTTGGGATGAGATGATTTCACCTGAACTAGCACACATAGATGCTTGATTCTACACATGATGCCTATTTTCCAGGTTTTCATCATGGTCTTGCCCAAAGTGCCACGAAGTGATTTTCACTAGAGGATGATTTTTTTTTTTACTGTTTTCAATCCTTTTTTTATTTTTTTGGATTTTCATTTTTATTTTTATTTTTTATTTTTCTAAAATATTTTAAGCTCATGTCGAATCACAAGGTGTCATTGATGTAGGTGCCCCTGTCATAATGTGCCATTGATATCCTACTTGAAGAAGTTGCTTTGCTAAGATACATGCACTTGAATGCAACTTTTGGGATTCTTGATCTGCTTTATTGATATTAGGGTTAACTTCATCCCTGTGTGCACATTACAATAGAGTTCCTTCAAAATACTTATGATGAAGGGTCGTTGCAAATACATGGTTAATTTGAGAATTAGATATCATGCGTGGAGGCATGGATGGAGTGTGTTTAGGGATAACAAATGGATTGATTAACAGTTTGGAACCTTTGACTTTCCAAACTTGGGAAGATAAGAAATGATGGGTGGATTATGCATTATGTCAATAGGATCAAACCATCCTAACACTCCTTGAAATAGATCACTAAAAAGTTTCTCATGATGTATGGCGAGTTGGTCATCAGATGAAGTGGAAACATCTTCCATGCGCTCATTAATTGACAGATCTTGAACATTGTTTTCAACAATTGTGGCAAAGAGATTGTGAATGTATTCAACCATAGGGTCAACTGATGTCATTTCTTGAATTGGATCATTGTTGAGTATTGTTGGTGGGTTTTGATCATGATTGAAAAGTGACACTTGACCTATGTTGATTTGATTATTGGATGAAGTAGACACAACTTCAAGGTACTCATTGATTGATAGATTTTGATCATTGTTTTCACCAATTGTCATTTTTTGTGTTTGTGCTTATGCTTGTTGGGAAACTTGAGATGCTTGGGTAGCTTGAGAGGCTTGTTGCACTTGTTGAGCTTGTGTTTCTTGTTGCATGGCTAGATATTGTTTGATGGCATTTTGGTAGGCCTGGTGAGCTTTTAGCGCAATGTTATATTGTCTTCCTGCGTTTGGTTTTGGTGGTAGTGGTGGTGGAATTGGAATTGTTTTGGATGTGGTGACAAGTGGTTGAGATATGCTTGGAGAGATCATCGTGGTGAGGGGTTGAGATGTGATGGGAATGATAGTGGTAATTGGAATGATCAAAGTGATAGGAATGGTTAGAATGACTGAGGTGATAGGTCCTTGGGAGACCATATTTTGATTTGTTGAGATTGATATTGTCATTTCATTAGATACCATCTGTTGGTGCGATGTTGATGGTATATTCAAAATATTTGATGTGATGGATTGATTGGTGTCAGGTGGATTGATTTGGATAGAGTGATTGATGCTAGGTAAAGGGGGAATCCCTAAACCAAGGAATGATGTTGATATGGGTAATGGTGGTGGAAATGTCTCTTCGTGTAATGACTCAACTATTTTGGTAAGTGTAGCAATTTTAGCTCACCAAATTTGATCTTTATTTTGATCTTGACTCCCTTGATATAGTTTATTTGGCTTTTGTTCAAGCAGATTTGGGATGCATACTTGTGGTTTTTGAATGGGATCATGGAAAAATTGATTTTGGACAATTTTTTGATTTGGGATGATGTTCAAATTTGGCATGATAGGTTGAAATTGAACATTGTTGGTGTTGGGAATGACATTGCCTTAATTTAGGTAACTTTGATTTTGCATGGTGTTACCTTGACTTGGATTAATACCTAGATTTTTTAACATCTTGTTTGGACTTTGAACAACATTTTTATGATTCACAAACATATTTATCCAAAAGTTTGTCATATTCATGTTTGAAAAAATTGTACTTGGTATATTCACTTTTGGTATGTATGGATTTGGTGGGATGATGTTGGTCGTTTGAGACTCATGCATTGATTGTTTGGTGGATAGACTTGTAAGTTTGGACTTTGATTTAGATTGGGTAGACTCACATTTGTTGTACCATTGAGGTTTGTAGGAGATAATGATCCCATGTATGGATTGTATAAATGTGAGTTTCAAAAATCCATTTGTTTTGGGAGGCTTTGATAGTTAGGTTGGTTTGGATTACTCATGATGTATGGAGAAAGTTTGTATTCCATGTTCTTCTTGTGTTCTGACCTTGTTGACCACTAAGGTGTTTAGGGCCAATGACGAGATGAAGGATGAAAGGGGTAAATGATATGAGTGTTGGACATTTATGGACTTTGTATCAATGCTAGACTTAGGGTTTGATTTTGATTGTTGGATTTTGATAATGACCTTGTAAACCCTAAGATGTTTAGATGTTATCTTAGGATGAACTTTTTCCATGGTGTGCTGATTTTTCTAAAGGTATGAGAAAGGATGCATTACCATACTCCTAACAAGCAATATAACATCCTAGCTCAATTGGTACATTTTTCTTGGTGGGCTTGCCTCATGCCCTTCGTAGTAGAAGAGATGATTTTACATGCAACCAAGGAAAGAGTATAAAGGTATGTTAAGAATGAAGTCTTAACCTTTATACTTTAACCAAGATTAGACATGGCAAGTAACTTCTTGGAATCTAAGTGTTACATCCCTAACTTTAACTATGTTTTACTTTTTACTTTTAAAGTAAGTAGTAGATGATTACGCATGATTCAGTCATTTGATATTTAGGAAAATTTCTAGAAAAATAAATGTTTTTATGAGTTATGTTATTTTACTAAAGTTGACATGTGTTTAAAAGTTGTCCAGATGTGATGATTTCATAAGGATTATGAAATGATTAATGATACATTAATCCCAAGTTGGTGTTGTACGTTGCATTTAGGAAACTAGTTTTCGCCCTCCAAGAAAGGGAGGGAGAGCATCATCAGAGAGAGGGGTATAGATATAAGGTAAAGAACAAGTTGTGGCCATCTTAGGTCTAATGATGATTCAAAATGGTAAGCCTAGTTGAGTCAAGTAAGTGATACTCAACCCTCTTGGTCTAAGTTTACTTTTGGACTCGACAAGTTGTCAATATCATTTAAGTCTAGTTCATGTTGTTTAACATGTTTAGAAGCTTGTCAATAATAATCAATTAGTCAACCTTTGTGTTGATATAATACTCTTAAGGGTTATTAACTCTCTTTTTAACATTGAGTTCATTTAGTTTTGGCTAGTACGTTGATTGGACAACATAACGAACTATGTCGTCAACTCTTGCCCATTAAAATTTTAGTTTCTTTAAAGGTCATTATGTTAAAATATATGATTAAAATCTTTACTGGCTAGATAAGCCAAGAGCTAAGCAGTGAGACTCAACTCTTAGTAAAGAGAATCTCATGAGTCATGTGTGGTAGATATTGTTCAATTATTTTAATCTATATTAGATCAGACTAAGATACTTCCAACCTCATACTTTTCAATATTTAAACCATACAAACACCCCTAGGGCCACGACAAGCATTCTTGGTGACAATTATATTCATTTTTCCATATTTAAATATCCTCATAAGGTTATAAGAGCCACAAACAGATAAAGTGGATTCAAGCATAGATGTGCCAATATATATAAATATAATTATATCTTGCTAAAATACCAATTGGTTCATTGTTTGAGCCACATCGATAATGTTTTGGTAGCAAAGGATTACTATCTTTTTATGAGTATAATCTAATACTTGCAATGACATAGTCATTTTTGGGTGGTTGTTGTTACCTTTTGAATGCTCTTTTAAATGTTCTTGAGCCATGGATAGTATGCAAGGCTATGCTTATTTCGCATAGTGGGAATTGCTCGTGGCAATGGCGGTGTCCATCTTGAACCTAGGTAGAGTTAACTCTTTGAGATAACTACCATTCTAATGGAATCTTAAGCTTATCTTCATCAATCCATTCTTGGCAAAAGGGGGATGGTGGTAACCATCTTTGGGGAGGATCTTTTATCTCAACTTGGAAAACCAATCTTTAAAAAAAAATCGGTTGGTACTTAATGCAAAGGAGGAGTGCCATATGACTATGCAAAAGGGTGGCGTCGAATATTTTAGAGGAAGTTGTAGAGAATTAGTAACTGGAACGTAGTTTCTTCTTGCAATGTCACTGCTTAGGAGGTCCTTCGCCACACTATCATGGAGGAATCGGGGACTAATAGCTGTTGCATTACATATACTCTATCCACCACAGATGGTCATGGAAGCATCGAAATGATATGGGAATAGCGATGCAGGGCCTAGAAATTTGTTAAGATACAATGCTACGGCATCATCATCCTTGGCTTACTATATAATAGAGAAAGCCAAATGTGGTTATTTAGCAACCTATCGGCCAAAAATCTGAGGATAAAATATCAAAGTAAACTTTTAAAGGGTTAGCAGTCAATAAAAGAGGCAAGCCATACTAGTGAGCAGGAATTTATGGTGTTCAGGCTAAGGGCCTATGTAGACTTGTGCAAATTTTGTTTGGGAAACTAAACCCTCTGAAATGGAATAAATGTGGCCAAAGTAATGACTATCAAGTTGGGAAGACTTAGCTCAAATGCTATCTAATTCCATAGTAACTTCAAGTTCAAATTTAGAATAGTCGAGAGATGATGGGTTATTGCATACACACTAAGGAAAGCAATCTTTCTTCTTTTAGAATGGATATAGCCTTATCCTTGTATATACATACACATTGTGACAATAATGATTATGAAAATAGTAGTGGGGCAGTCTTTCCTATAAACCACTTCATGCATGAATCTTTGTGAGATTTATTTAGAATGTCGACAACGAGAAAGCTTAATTCTTGATTGTTCTAGAGTGATTTAGATGCTTAAAAAGGTAGTCGGGGTATGTTACCCTCAAACCCTTCTTGGAATAGATATGGCTGGGAATGCAGCATGAAACCATCATTGCTTATTATGAGATTCTTTTTCATTACTAAAAAGGTAATATCAAACCATGAGTCTGTGGTTGGTAGTGAACCAAGCTTGACTAATTAAGAAGTAAATAAGTGGAAGAAAGGATTGAAGCACAACTAAGTCCTAGATTTTCTATCAAGAATGCTTACTCGAGTAATGTATAACTATTCTTGAGTTCTTTTATTAACTACTTGTTGAGTGACTTTGTATTAATAATAGGGTCCTTGGAAAAGAAAAACCTCCTTCCTTCCTTGATATATTCCTTATAGGAAACACCCTGGTAGGGTATTTGAAAAGAATGTCTTTATACTTTTTATAACCTTATGTACATCTTGATGACGACATGGTGTTGTCTGTATGGCTAAAGACACCTGAGAGTGTGTGAGAAGGTGAAACCTAACTTATGTTGGAAGATTAACTTAGATCAAGATCATTGATATTAAATGTTAGTATTTCCTTGATATTATATTGGAGGAAAACCTTGAAAATTATGTTTGTTCATGTACATATAGTGTGAACTCAAACAATTCCAAGTGGTCTAGGAAAGACTAAAAGCATTTGGTTCTTATGATTAGTTATACTTATGTTATTACCTTTGGAGAAGCAAGGATGTTGATATTTCCATGCGTTGGGTTAGAGAAGCTAAACCCTAGTATTGAAACAAGGAGGATATAGAACATCTATAACTTTTATGTCGGATATGAAATTGAACTTATATATTGATTGATAGTGAAAGGTCAAAAAAACCATAGATCAAGACAAGAAGTCTTTATAATACCTTAAGAGATTCTACAATAATGTCGAAACTTGATTTGATGCATCAAGATGTTGGGTATTGAATCTTGAGAGTAAAATGACAGGAAGTCATAAACCCTAGATATTGTAAGGATGCATTAAGGGACTTTTAAAAGGGTTGAAATACCTAAATCTTTACATAGAATGAATATCCTAGATTAAGGATTAGTTCTAAGTCAGATTGACTAGAATGGATTTTCTTTAATGACTAGTTTGAGTCTAGAATACCAAATAAAGTAAGAAAAACTATAGGATGAGATAGTTTCTAAGACGAGTCAGAGGTGTGTGTCTAGATGGAACGACCAATCAAAATGATCATAATTAGCTAGAAGGGATATAGAGTTGTATGGTCGATTGAGTTTTGTAGTACACATCACTAGTACTCAAATGGTGAAACTGACAGTTCCTTATATCTATACTCTTCAAGAAGGGATGGGTTACTTCTAGTTTGGAAGTGCGCGGGGGACCACTTGAGTCTGTGGTTGGAGGAAAAGCACTTGGATGATTCTCTCCCTCTGTAGTGATAGACTCTCTGAGGCTTGTGAAGATAGAGATCGACATTCCAGATTCAGTGAACTCCATGTTCTGGCTTATGATAGAAAAATCTATGAGGTAAAACTATTCTTTATGCCAAATTTATTTTATGTGATATAAATGAATTCTGTAAGGAATTAGCTTGATTCTAGTTATGATTACATGTGAATTCAAGTTTGAATTTATCTGGAAAAGTTGTACTTTATTCTTGTACTTATGCAAATGTTTTCACTTTAAAAAAAAAAATTCTCTCTCATGTTTACTAAGTTTATTTACCTTCTAGTAAATTCTTGAGTTTACTTGTGTATTAAGAGGTGGAATGTTACACTAAGTTCCAATGCACCACTTTGATAAACTCGGTGAATGAGTTAATAGGCCACTACAAACAAGGGTTTTATTTCAGACTTTCTATTTGTGGAGATTGACCCATATGACAAGAGTCCCCTTTCAGATCCATCTCATTGGAATCAGCCACATGATATTGGCGTTTACTCTAATACCCACATTTATATCTCAGCTGGAAATATTCTCAGGTTTAGAGTGTTATTGGTTGAGTCATTCCCTTGGGTGAGTAATTTTTCCCCAAGGCAGGCCCTCTAAGATAGACAAAAGTGAGCAAACATATTCATAGTTTGATCAACCTTCATTTACAAACAAAGGGAGAACATATGCAATAGGCTTACTCACACTTGCACAATGTTTTGTTCAATTTTTAAACCCAAACTGAAGTGTGGGGAAATATTTTATGCAACTTAATGTCATAAAAAAGACTTTGATTCTCAAGATCACTGTGAAGTATGAGGGAAGTGCATACACCTGTTTAGATGAGATTACTTTGCAAAAGAAATTACAAAGCATAAAAGACACATGTTCGTTTTAACCTTTCAAAGCAATGATGAGTTCGTTTTAAAACACCAATATCAAGTGTGAAGTTGCTTGTTCAATTTTTTAGCCCAAATTGAAATTCTGATAAGTTTCTAAGTTCAATTTTAGCCCAACTTTTGAAAAAAATAAAATCAGTGATTGATTTTAAACTCAAATTGAAGTGAGTTGTCCTAAAGCAGAAAACGAGAGCAAGAAATGGATGTTTCAAGTTATTACAATGATCATTAAGAAATGATTTTTCTCAAGTTTAAGTTCAATTCTTCAACTTGAATGTGTTTGATATTTTGATTCTTATGTGATAGAGACCACCATTGATTCCTTACACGAACTGCAAACAAAAATCCATATGTTAGAGCTATATACCATTTAGATTTCAAAACCATTGAAGAAAGAATGATAACCAAATGAATGACAGAAACCCCCTTTTTGTTTAACTCTACGAAAGAGTGTGACTTTACACATTCACTTTCATTAGCCTTAAGCATAGTATGCTAAGTCTAGATGGATAATGAAGCTGCAATTATGATCAAATCTAATGCCAAAGTACTTGTATCAGTTATTCAATGCATGCAATAAAATTCAAATAAATAGCCTCAGAAGTCAACTTTGAGATTTTAACACTCAAAAAGGAATAATGGCATTTATTGCCACTCCAAAGATGACCTACACACCAAACAATAAATTAGATCACAAAGCACACAGTTGATGTCAAAATATTATGTGTAATGATTAGTATCGAAAAAAATAACACCTTGAATCAGACCTTTGCAGGCCACATTAAATACCACATTCGTATTAATCTTAATGATTTATCTGATCTTTGATTTTGGCACACTAATCTTTAATAGATCACATGCACTTTTGAAATGGTTAGAACTTCATCATGTTTCTACCAAGGCAACCCATTCATTAATGATAAAAAATAGGAGTATTAATGAAAAAAATAGTGATCACAAGTTGTAGTATAGATATATGTTAAAAGAAGAACCTTGAGAATGGTGTACACCTGTAGATGTGTGTAGCAATACAAAAAGTCTAAAAAAACATCCATGTGAAAAAGCATATTCAAATTGAGATCTACTTGTAGCATTAGAAATTTATTGTGCTCGACCTACTGTAGGAGACGTCCACTCTATCAAATATAGTAAGATAGCCACTCAATCGAATTTAATAAGGCAGACAGTGTCTTTACAAACCCGCGCTTCCTCCTGTCACATACACCAGACACTTTTAATGAAGACAAATAGGTGTTGCATCATTAAGTGGATGTATTTATCATGGCAGATTTTCTTATCATAAGTACTATTGACTATGCGTGTTGCTTTGAGTTTGTTCACTGGATAAAATGGCCTCTTTGGCAGTGGTAAATGTGGTAGTATAGCGCAAGTTACAGAAGCTTGTAAAAAAAAAAAATGACCACTGTGGCAGGATCTTAAGTGCCTAAATATAGGTGTTTCTAAGATGAAAGCATTGACTAACAAACTGCTAATGTAGTGTACTAGAAAACTACTCTCATAGCCTGTGCCCTCTTAGTGGAAAACATTCAACACTTTAGTATAGTGAAAACGTGGTCAAACTTGGGATCTATAGGTATGGAGAATATTAGAGCCATAGTTTCTATTAAAATTTTAAATCATCTATTTCTTTTGCACAGAGCTCTGCTATAACTGCTCCACTTTCAAAGCGAAGTGTGCTGTGAACATTGCTATGAAGGTGATTGTCATTTGTAGTTAAAAATTTCTATCGAAAAAAGAGTCACGGGAGCAGCCATCCAACCACTAAAAGAGACAGGTTGACAATGGAATCAGATAAATTATTTAGTCCTCTACAACATTCTATTTTCAAGTAATACAGATGTGACAGTTTTCCCAATGAAAAATAGGGAGGCAATTTAAAGTTCTATAGACATCTATGTACACAAAATGGGGGCGCAAAGGCTAGCTGGTGAAATGTAAAGGCATATGAACGATTTTACAGAATGCCTCAAGAGATTTCTTCCCATAGAATGAAGCACAATGATTACAAAATGAGCACAATGTGGATTTTGCAAGGAAGCTCTCAAAATATTTGAATTAATGAAGCACTCTGAAACACTTCCTAACATTGCAAGCTTTGCTTGTTTCTAGGTGTGTGCATTCTGGAAAAGGATGAGGGCTTAGGCGACTAGTCAGCTGGGCTATGCATCTAACAATAAATCACACTTTGACTTGGACTAGATGTTGTCCTCCAGTTTTTTAAAAGGTGTATTGCTTGAACTACAAACACCATTCACTGTCATCAGTAGAATGATGAAATTTTAGACTAGCGGTGAGACTAGACAGATGGGATTTATAAAGATGGATGAATTTTTATGAGCTAAACCACTATGAATATGAGCACCATAAAATGCCACGTCATAGTTGACAGGGATGAAAATGAAATTTCAATCCTGTGGTGAGAATGATGGGAATGACTACACTAACTGATATGTCAGGCATTTAAAGTAGCCATGTGGAAGTTTTTTCTGTTGCTTTCTAGAAAAGAGACTAATTATTCTAGTTTGTACGCTTCAAACTAGTGTGAATGACACATTCTATCTTCTCATACTTTTCTAAAAAGGCCATTAAGACTGTGGTTATGGAATTAAATGGATAGTGAAGGACTTGGACTAGGCATGTATTCTATGGGATAATGTCAGTGCCATAGTGATATACAGCATAATAGATATAACTTTGAACATATAGCATAAACTGCACTTTCACATATACCAAAGAGTCAGAAATTTTGTCTATTACCAGTGCAAAATGGATTGTTATTACTGCTTGCGTGCATATCCAAACATAACGTAGTAGTGATATAATCGATAATATTTCAAAATGTATCATAACATAGATTTTATATCTACTAGAATGATCATATGTAATGCAGATATAAGGCAGATGTACACAAATTTCTAATAAAGAGAATAACCTAGAGAATACGGAAAGTCATAATGTAGATAATGTAATAATATGAACCAAAAAATATGGAATATATCAGAGTGAATATGATATCAATAATGCATGCACCAATAATACGGAGAAAGCCAAAGACATAAAGAAATGCATCTCCTCCATGAAACCCATGAGAACCTGTACCAAGATAAACCACCCTCCTTCTAGCGGCATTATCTTGATGCTAAATCTGCATTTGGCTCAAAAACAAACAAACATGAGTACCGTTAGTTAAATCAAGCAAATTAGATATAGCCTCCCTATGAAGTAATTGATCATGTTATCTATGCAAACAAAGTAAGCTATCAAAATAAGCTAAGTGAAAGCATAAGAAAACAAGAGTCAAATTCTATCCCATAGTGGATTGGCGCTTCTATGGAAAGAATCCTTTTCCAAATCCTTTGCTAAGCTCCATGATACTAATGATATGAAAATGCTATGAAGATGGATATGAGGTAGGAAAAATCAATTGTCAATTGAAGAGAGTGACTTTGCATGAGATTGAGGAGGATTTGATGAAGAATGAAGCTTTCATTTATAGATTTTCAAATGCTAAGAGTGTTCAAAATAGAGCAATACGGGATAAAGATTTGACCAATGAGATGAAGCCACTTGTGAACTTGTGATAGGTTGAGGAATGAGCACATTTTGGTCAATGTGCCAAAGAGGGCGAGATTCAAATTTGAAATTGTAAATTAAATGTTGAGAGGGCGACATGTAAGAGAGAAGTTATTGCAATGTTGGAAGGGACAAGTTGACTTATCTTCATATTCAAACTTGAGGGAATATTCTATTTTTATGCCAAGTTGAAAGAAAATGATGAAATTATAAATGAATTAAAATGATTTATTGGTGCAAGTGGGAAAAGCTAGAGGATGTGATGGGTAATTAGATTAGGTTAATCAAGATTAGATTAGCTTAGATGATATTTAGGTGATTTTGACTTATTTGATTTAAATAAGTTGATTTATTTCAATCAAAAGGGATGGAAAATGCATTTGGGATTTAATTAAATAAAGTTTGGTTTATTTAATTAAAGGGAGAATGATAAGATTAAATTAAATAAAGTTAATTTATTCAATTTAAGTAGATAATCCTGATTTACCTAGTGAATGAACTTGATTTATTTAATGAGTGGATGAATGCGATCTTGGTTTACTTGATGAATAAGATGAATATGACCTAATTAAATGCATGATGCTAATTTTTCATGTCTACAATTCCCTAATACTATTACTAGCGCTTGCACCCCAGCGAGGTGCAGTGGTTACGCCGATAGTAGGATATACACTAGCAATATAGTGAAGGACAGGGAGGAAAAAATTGCAAGAAAGTGTAAATTGCTTTTCCTAAGACTAACTATAAAATTAAGTATTTCGATAGTCCATAATTGGATTTTAACCATAAAGTATTTCAATACTCTTTTAATTGCAATGATAAACTCCAAAAAGAAAACAACCAACTTAATAACCCCATACATCTTTCCCACACCAGTTCACATTTCAAAGAATTAAAGTGTAGATAAATTGTAATGATGATTTAAAATTAAAGCAACTCATCAGCCAACCATAAGGTTGTAAATAACTCTTTTAAAATTAAATCAAATGACTTGTCAAACCATAAGATTTTGAAAAATTCAGGTGGTCAAGTAATTATTTGCAACAGTTAAAACACTCCAAGATGGAGTCATGTAACATTGTCATTGTTTAATACCATTTGCATTAGAGGAAAAATTTCTGAAAAATAGATATCATTTAGCAATGGAACATATATATCTTGAGTTAATTAACCTTGCATATAGGTTCCAGCTTCAAGGCTAAATCATTTTCATTAAGAACATATTATACCGCATTCATTATAGTAAAATTAAAGACAAAAATATAAATGTAAATAGCAGAGTGAAAATCGGATACAACAAATGTCCTTAATTACTTAGTCAGACATCACCACATCGACACATAAATGAAAGTTAACTTAGTCTGGAAGGGCTATAATTTTAGGCATTCTTAACCATGTTGCATATTTTAGTAAACACTCACTCGATATTCTTCGACAAAAAGGCTATTTCAGGATATCTAGCTTCGTAAGTCAACGGTGCTAGATAGGTCATGGATCTGTAAATACTTGGAAGAGACTTCTCAAGGGGTCCTATGCAAACACTATAGTAAATTCTAGCTGCAAATAACCATCATTTGTAGTGCCTTTTTTTGCCACTTTCCTTCAATCCTGATCCACCAAAAGAACCTTTATGTTGTGCCTTGGCTTTTAACTCCTTCAAGGCCAATGACTCCAGAGAAAATGAACATCAATAAATAAATGGCTAAATGATGGTATTCCTTAGATATAAATAATATACTTAGCAAGAATCCCTCTCTAGAGGAATCCTAAAAAGGTGTCCTGCCATGAAATATGAAAATTTGGTGCTGGAAGAAAGGGTGTTACCTTCTCCTCATCTTTTTTCTTTTGAATATTTGCGAGATCATGCTATAGAAAAATCAAAATAGTAGACTAATCAGTATAAATAGTGAAGCTTTATATATACAATAATGTATCACTAGTAATTTCTCTACTACAAAAGACAAAAAGAGGTCAACTAAATTGAACCACCCCTAACATAAATTGACATGTCCTCTACTTTGGAAGTATGCACAAAATGCAAGTAGAAAAGGGTCAATGCAGCATGAGACTTGTGATTTTTCAAGCCAATCAAATTCAACTAACCAATCAAAAATGGCTTGTAAAGAATAAAAGTGGATCACAAGTTTTATTGTGCTCATGATAAGCTCTCAGAAAACAAAATATAATTATTCTAACAAGAGTATACATCTACACCATACAAGCTGAGATCGTTTATTTATAGCAAAAAATGTTGTTGACTTCAATTGACCAATGGAAAATAAATTTGACAAAATAAAGTATTTATAACTTAGCCAATTGTCATTGGGGAAAAAAAAGAGATGCAACTAACTAATAGTAGCAATCCATCAAAATACCATCAATGTAAGCAATCTGGAGCCTAGGGCTGACCACTACATGACTACACTTATAGAATATCTCTCTATATAGAAATTATTTTTCAACTATTTGAGACCACAATACTAACTATTCCCTATGTATTCATTAGATGTTAGCATAATCTATTTAGGCCCAACAATTATCATCTAGAAAATGGTGCAGAAAATTTATTACAAATTTATTTTATAGAGGTAGGACAATTCTTACAAAGAATAGGACTAAAGAAAAGTGAAAAAAAAAAACTTGAATTTACGTGCATAATTCTTCTATTTTCCATGACTTCAATTTGTCCACATAATTTTCATCAAAAAAGTCACTTTAAAGTACAATCTCTAAACTATGTATCAACATTTAAGTAAGCCATTATTACTGATTTACTAAAGATTTGAAATCTAATATGCCACATAGGTATACATGCCAGTGATACCTTGATTTGGCGGGACTTTCAAAAGTTTAAAGTCATCCTGATCCAATAACAGACCTTCCGCAAGAAGCACAGGAACAATGTTCTAATGCCAGATAAATTGGCACACATGAAACTAGTTCTTTTTATAAAGCTTATATTAATTTGAGTAAACACAGTTGTACATGCATGTTAGCAATGAGCAACTTTAATAGATAGTCATATCAAGATGTTCTGCTATTATATTATTTTGTTTTCTTGTGCCTCATTATGCATCCTTTCCTGTACAGACCAGTGGTATAGTTGTTAATATTGATGATGATTGGAAATGTTTTCCATGTTATATAAAGAATGGTTGGTCAGAGATTTTTGATGTTTTGATACTATGTGGTCTAAAAATAATTTCAGGCCATAGCAGTCTAATGAAATATGGCATAATTGTGAGGAAGGAATTTCTTTTTCAACCCAGACCACAAAGGTTCAAATCTTGTAGCCCATGGCCAAAGTGCTAATAACAGGTGCAAGTCTAAGATAATGCTTCTGTGAGGAAAGAGAGAAATATCCATATTGTAAAGTATGGCCCCAGGGGGATCATGTTTCAAGTAGCATCCTTAGCAATAAAAATGACGCATGGGCAAGATAAGAACTAATTACCAAAATAAAAATCTGAATTACATAATAGATTTGAGAAAAAGCAAAATAAAATTTTGCAAGACAAAGAATGAAAAGCATCAAGACGTGACTTTTCACTTTGTCAAGGCTTTCCTTTTAAACTGGGTAACAAAAAATAGTTTGCAATACCCTAATGCATTCACTTGTAAATGTTAATTAAATTTTTAAGCTTCAACACGTAACTTTTTTTTTATACTTTGAAATTTCCCCAAGGTTGTTGCTCCGACATTTTCACCATCAAAAGCTTTATTTCAAAGGATGGAAAAGATATGTATATCAAATAAGTCCTGGTTTATTCTATTCAAACTCCACAAGAAATTGAGTTCAAATTATATAAAAAATATGGTAGGAATTTATCTCTACTTAGAATTTAAAATAGCACTACCCAAAAAAATATATGAGTTATGAAGAGTAATACTCAACAAGTACTCAGCCAACCAATGTTTGGGTCAGACTCTAATAGGAAAATACTCAATTTTTTGAAAAAATATAATATCCAAAATTTCTTTTTCTTTATTTTAGGGAGATTAATAGTTATTGGCATTTGGGGTTTGCAAGCTCCAGCCATTGGACTTAGTTGATTTTGCAAGTCAAGGATGCAGACTTGCTAAGGCCAAGACTAACTCAATGTCTACTCGCTAAGTCTCATAGACATAGTTTAAAGACATATATAAAAAAAATTCAAACTCAATTAAAATACAAAAGAAAGCCCCACCTCATCATACTCCTTTTTCTCTTTCTTTGGATGCTTCAGGGGCTTAGCCTTTCCACCTGAACCCAACATTTCTAAATTAGAAAAATTTAAAAATTAAAAGAATAGTATAAAACAACATAATCAAATTTCACAAAATAATGGCTAATGTTAATGCCCTACATATTTCTCACTTGCAAAAATGATTATCAAAACAATCAAAGAGGCATTTAATTACACCCAATTAAGATGAAAAGGCATGAAAAATTTACACTGACTGAAAAACTAAAAAAAATCAAACAAACAAACATTAATTTTTTGCAAGTTTTAACAAACCCTAACCTGTAGCTCACAAAATCACAGCAGAGCAAATGGAAGACCTTCAACAAAGCGATCAAGAGCTTCCTCAGGCCTGAAAATTAGATCTAGATATTCTCCCCCTGCTATAAAGTTTTCACGTGCAGGAGTGTCAATAGCCATAGGAGACTCATGAAATTCTGCCAAAACTCCTCCATATCTACTTCTAATGGAAACATAACAAATTTTTTAACATAGTCATAGTAAGCCACAACTTGGATAAGAAGTATTGAATGGAAACTCTCGGTCATCAAACAAGCAATGAATTAAAGAAGTTCTCCAAAGAGAGTAAGAAAATCAAGTCTGAAATCATGGTGAGTTGTTTGGCCATGGAAGTGAACATCCCCAAAGGAGAATAACTCCACCTTAGCAGACACATCAAATGATAGAAATCTAGCCAAAGACATAGGAAATGACATAAATGACACAGAAGTTTAGTCACTTAGCCATCATGACAGTGACAAATTCCTCATATTTGATTTGGCCATCGCCATCTGCATCGGCCTCATGAATTATCTCATCGACTTCTTCATTGGAGAGCTTTTCCCCTAAATTAGTCATCACATGGCGGAACTTGGTGGCAGAGATGAAGCCACTATAATTCTTGTCAAATAGATGGAAAGCCTCCTTCACAGCTGGCTGTTGGTGCTGCCAAGGCCAAGTACATGCCACAGAGATGAAAAGAAAAACTAAGAGGAAACTTATAAATTAATTAAAATATGAAAGAAGAGGAAGGATAGGAATCGATGCAGAGGAAGAAATAAGTTGCACAGAGGGGTAAGGAGGTATAGAGACATGAAGATTAGAGATTCAAATAAGAACAAATTGCAGGTTGAAAGGGGTGCGTAGCAGGGGAATTAAGTAGTTGGAAAAATAAATTTTGAAACTTGCAGATTGTATAATGTTTGTTGCCTGTGAAATGTGAAATTGAATACAAATCATTGAATTACCTCTAAGTTTGTGGGGTCATTTGAAATTGAGTGGAAGTTGAGGTTGTGTTAGGACTCTTGAAATTTGAACTGTATTATCTCTATGTTCTCCAAAGTTGTAGGAGGACTTAGAGCATATTGGATGAACTTATTATAGAGGTCAAAAATTGAAAGATCAGAGAATATTAATTCACTCAATGGGGCCATAAACTTCCATCTTGGATGGACCTCGACCTCAACAATAAAATTTTATAATTTACAATGCAACATTGTAATTGAAACTAACATAACAGAAACAAATTAACAATTAATTCATCCCTAAAAATCTATCCTTTCAAGATGCTAGAGAAAATTGAACATTCTCATGTGAACTTATTGTGGCAGCATTTTTTATAGTTTACAATGTGGGGGTGAAGCATGAATTTCACTTCTATCGCAATGTGTTACCTTAATTTCTATGCCACTGAAAGAATATGGATATGCAAAATGCAATATCACCAAGAACTTGGAAAATATGCCAAACTTATTCCTCATAGGTTTCCATAAAATTGTCTATGATCTGCCATTTCACCAATGATTGAATCTTAGAAGAACTCAAAACATTGTTGGAGATAGATTTTTTTCCTTATGCAATTAACCTGACTACAATCAGAGTGACTAGAATAAAATTTGAACTAATCTTGATAAGATTTGCTCTATGCAGATCATAAAAACTGAAAGTGGAGGTTAATCAAACATCACCAATTAATATTGCAATGCCCAATCCCAATCGTATGGTTGAATAGGAAAGGGACATTACTGTTGCAACTAAGGAAAGCTGCCAAACTTGGTCAAATTTTGGAATTTGAGGTAAGATAGTGTTATATTCCAAAGAAGATCATAAAAGTGTACTCTAAATAATTAAATTGGAAGTCATGTCAATATTTGTACCAACAATTATATTTTGTTGATTGCTCTGCAACCTACAAAATAGGTAAGGATTTGAAAGTTTCGATCAATACCTGGTACATAATAAGCCAAAATGTAAATATCTGACATGATATATGTACTCAAAGGGGTTTCCTTTTTAATACTATTTACAATAGTAGTATGGATGCATTCCTAAGTTTAGCACATTATAATAGACCATAAAGATAGCAAATTAGAAGTCCTTTTGGAGAAAAATAAAAAAACTAAATAAATATACAAAGAATTCCCTACAAAAATCAAGTCTTTAAACTTGGTAGAAATTGAAAAGAAAGAAGTTTTTAAAGTATATCAAACAATTTTCCAACTATATTGGTTCGTAGAATCTAAAATTTTAGAAATAGTAGAAGATTATAAAAGTATAGAAATTTAAATTCATGCATATATATAGTTTAAGCTTCAGTAATCTGAGTATTTAGATGTTATAATAGACATTTTAATAACTTAAAATATGAATGCACTATGATTCAATCAAGTACATGAATGTTAAACTTAAGTTTAAGGTCTGATTAGGCAAGTTACTCAAGCTAAAGGATTTTTATTTATTTTTAAGAAAATGTGAGGTATGTGGACTAAATTTTCATCACTTATACTTCTAAATCTTTGTATGTTTTAGAGACAAATTCTAAGCCGACATTTGCAAATTCTAGTAATTGAGACTGATGAGCTAATTCCTCTTAGAGATCTCTCACCTTTTGTATATCTTTCAATTTATTTATGTGGCTGCACACCATAACATGCTCACAAAAACTTTTTTTGATTGCATGTAAGATAAACTGACCGAGTAATCTAAAATCCCAAATTCTTGAAAACTTTGTGTGTGTTTGGCCTGGAATAGTCACCACTCATGTGGGAATATCCACGTAAAAGATCTCCCATCCTAGAAAATCATCTATTATGCTCTTGGCCATCCACAGTATTATCAGAACCTACTTATCCAGTGACACCACCGACATCAAAATCATGCACACAAGTCTATCCTCCACTACAAAATTTAGAAATTTTAGGAATCAAAATATAACCAGAACTCACTGAGAAGAGAGAGAGTGCCATCTTTCTGCAAAACACATTGGCCCTGTCAGTCCATCGGCAATGAAAATCATAAATGAAGTGAATAGGAAGAGAAAATTAAGCTTAATTAGGCATTGAAAGAAAGGAAAAGACAAAATTAACATTGCCTAGACTTTCGAGCTCCATATTGAGCCGGGACTTGTCGAGGGAAGTAGATAAAGATTTTGCAGAAGTTTTAGAGTAGTACAAGACACAAAGAATCCCCTAGAGGCAGAGGAATAACACAAAGGACATGGGAAAAGTGAAGAGAAACCAATCCATGAAAGTAATGGGCTTGGCTAAAGGAAAATAGCACTGCCATGTCCCCACAAGAATTAGATTCACACCCGTTCCCCTAAGCATGGACATCCCCCCAATGGTCGTAGCATATGTCATAGCCAGAAAAACTGCCTTGCAGAACATAACCAAGTCTCGATGAACTATTTCTTCTTCTTGAAGTCGAACTAACCCATCTTCCTCACAGCCCTTATAGTCTTTTCCGGTAATAGGAAACATAGAAGAAGAAGAACCCTGGGTGCCCATTAGCTGGTCTAGCACGTCGATGGCCATAGGCATCATCAAGACCGCCACTACCACATTATGCATCCACATGCTCACAAAGGCCATGGCTCTGCAGAAGCTGAGAAACAAGAGAAACGGGCTCACTTTCTTCCTAGGCGGGCTGGCTGTTGGTGCTGCTGAGGCTAAGTACATCTCCTCTAGCCACCGCTTCGATGCCATCCTCATTAACGCATAACCCATACCTATGCAGTAATGAACCACCAACCAAGTAGTAGACTGTACATCGTATGCTAGTTATGGAGGAGATCAAACTCAATAAATTCCCATCTTTTTTAGCCCGTGAAAAGAGTCATCCCACCGCCGACATTAGACAACAAACTAGTCCTGTGGGATTTCCCACCTAGAATAGCTTATCGGCTACTTAAATTTGGTTTGATTAAATGAAATGGAAGCTTGTGGCACAAATGGCTTTGTTCACAACCAATCATCATTATTCTTAGCGTCTGTAGATGGCTTATGCAAAGACTGGTCAAGTTTATTAAATGCCACAACGTCCAATGGTAGAATAGTGTATGTAACTACGTCCGCCATGCCTATCACCGCACGCCTTTCCTATCCTGCTTGACCACAGTACACGAGACCCCTAAGGAAAGTGAAGGGTCAACTGAACAGATCAATCAGCATTGTACGCTACGGTCATTGGAATCAAAATACCCACAATCTAGCAAGGGGGAGACCTGAAACATTTTCTAGCATCAGACAGTAAGACTTTTCTGGTTGAATTCCCACCTATAATAGCCTATTGGCTAAAAATAACATTGTATCAGGACCCATTTCACCAATTAAAATTTACAAATAGTTGCTTGTGAAGACCCATTTCGTGAATTAAAATTTATAAATAGTTGCTCATGAGGACCTATTTCACTAATAACATTAAAAAATAATTTTATTTGATGACACATTTTGCCTTGAAAATTACAATGTATTGTTGTATAAGCACATGGGATTTGAGGAATTTTTAATATACCATTTAAAACTCCTATGGAATTCACCAAATATGGAATCATGGATTGATATAAATACAATTGAAAGTGTCATTTATTCTTACACATTTTATTCAGTTTTGAGGTTCTACTTCTCAATTTGGAAGTCAATGCAAGCTGAAAATGTAGACTTAAAAGGTGAGTGATCATTTCTTCATAGTGTTATTAGTTATAATAATAAGTTTTCTCTATCTCTTTTCCATTCTTGCTTCAACAAAGTGAACCTTAGAACCAAACTTTGAAGTTTCAAATTTTTTGAAATGTTCGACCCACCAAGTAGAAAGATGACCAAGAAAGACTTGCAACTCAATAAAGTGAACCATCAACCAAGTTGGGGAATTATGAAGTTATGAAAATTTAAAAATCCACAACAAGGTTATAAAACTCTAAGGACTAGCGACTAAGGTTAGGAAAATCCAAAAAAATTATGTTGTCTTCCATGGTATTGAATTTGATATGTGATTATGCGACATTTTTAAAGAACAAAACTTATCACACTACTTATAAATTCCTATTGCATTTCCATTCACACAATCTTTGATAAATAACTAAAAGGAATATTATTAATCCATTCCTTGAACATAAGCTAACAGTTCAACATAAATAACTTATAAAGGAATCCACCAAACTTAAACTATAAAATCTTAAACTACCAAATCACGTAAAATATATTGAGAAATCCTTACCCATCCATTACCATAAAATATTTATTCATAGATAAACATTCCACAACAATGAAACTATCCAAAAATCTATCATTCCAATAATAGACAATCTAATGGAAAAAATAGAGTTTTTTTGTCTTTATAACGATTTCTTGAAGACAACCGTTTTAGAAATTAAATTAAAAAGTCTTTGAAGTATCAAGAGAGCCAAATTAAAGAAAATAACATAAAAGCTAAACACTAAACAATGGTCCCACTCCTAGCATTGACTCCTTCACTTTCAATTATTTATGCCTCCTGCTCCTTCAGTAATGCCTCTTGTTCCTTTTCTCTTTGCCTATATTCCTGGTACTTGGTGACAATTGCGGTGATGTTTTTTGTTTCCTAGAGTTGTAATCTGTAACCTGGTTCTCCATGTGACCAAATCATTTTCAAACTTAACCAACATTTGAGATCTTCTCTCTTCTCCACATTTATAAGTCTTTAGGTGGATCTCCATTCCACTAAGTTTCTAGAAGGACTCCCCTGTCACTGTAGCAGGATCAACTATTTCTTTCTTGAATATCTCTATACACTTTAGAAAGATCTCTCTTATATCTAGAATGTTTTTCTCAAACTCATCAGTAATTTCCACTCTCATAATATGAAAATCTTCTTTAGCTTCCACCAACATTTCATAATATTGATCAAGTGTATTTTTAATTTCCTTCACCAGATTATCATACATATTCAATTTCCATTCCAATGAAATGGACTAGGAAGGGTCGAGCTCCTTAGGATTATTCATAATTTTCTTACCAATTAATATCTTCGAATCCATAGAGTTCAATTCTTTCATTTCCTGAGAGCACACATAGAGACTAGTTTGATATTTTTCTAAGCTACTAAAGTTGTGTTACTAACTCCTCCCTCTTGTTAACAACTCGAGTGTAAAAGAGCACAAGTCTATTTAGAAAGAAGATAGCCTCTTGAGATATTTTATTGATCCCCTCACAAGTAGCTTTGGATTATCTCAAATTCTTTTTAATTTTCTCTTTGGTGAGCACATTGATGCCCTCTACCTAAGAACTTGAGGCTTCATCAGATGTAGGAGGAGTGGCCATGGAAGAAATAAAACTCAATGCGAGGAATTGAGATTCCAATTTTACATTTTATTTCCTCAGTTCTTTCAATCTTTTAATCAAGGTATTGACTAAATAATTGGCATGGTACACATCACCTTCTAGTGTTGGTGGCCCCATATCAACATGTGTGACTTTGTAGCTTACCTCTATTATTTCATCTCCATTTAAATCCTTCAAAAGCTCGAGAATTTCTAACATTTGATTTCTAGAAGTAGCATCAGTCACCATCCTTGAAATCCTCCTAGATTTCTTAGGTTTTGAAGAGCTTTGAAGTAACTTTGAAACTATATCCACTCCAACTATCATTCTAGGAATATGCTTTCTCTTCTTCTCCACTAATTTTTTAAGCCATCATGGGGAGGATACTACCAGACTAGAATCTTCATTTCCACTAATAGTTTCTTTAGGAGCGTTAGGAGTGATAGGTGGATTATCAACTAGCGGTGGAGAAGAGGGAATTTAGACAAAGGAGGAAAGATATTATCTTTAGTGATCTATTTAAAGATAGCTTCAAAATCTGCAACCAAAATTTTTTCTTGATTGGTCTTCTTCTTAGGGGTAGGAGAAAGAACACTATCTTGTTCAAAAATGCTCTTCAAATTGATTGTTTCTTTTGGCCTATCGCCATCACCTCCTAGCTGAAAATTTGCACTAAAGGACCTCACAGAGGGTTTCCCTAATGATACACTTGCACTAGATGCTTGCGTAGACCCCTATTCATTCTTTTGTGATGACTTAGGCTCCTGAACATGACAAACAACTTGCTTCCATTTCCCATCCAACCAGTCCTGGGTTCTTTTAAGCATAAGGGTAGCACACACCCTCATATCTGAAATTTCATTTTGGCTCCAATGAACCCTAGGGTGGAATTTATCAAGAAATTTTTCACATGTAGGATCTATGATTGTTGAATCCTTAGCTACATTTTTAGGAATGTGAAATGATAGACTGAAAGCCTATATCTGTTTTAGCATTAGCCTCATATATTCTCTTCTCAAAACTTCCTTCTCATCAACACAATCTTCCTAGAAATCTTCAATGGATGGGTGACGCTGATATGAGCTCCCTCCAAAGAGATTATGCTTTGTAAAACCCTTACTAACAAAATTATCTCTAATAGATAGATTCTAGAGGTTATGTTCCTTGAGAATTTCTTTAGCTCCCTTGGCCATCTAGTTTGTTTTGCACACAAAAGAAGGGGTCTCCAATGGGAAGACATGCCCTTGTTTCCCCATGTTTATATATAACCATGGCCATTTTTTGTCAAACTTCTAGAAATATTAGTAAATCTTTAGGATATCGAGGTAACTTAAATGGGGGTTTCTCAAAATGCTCTATTCTTAGATATGAAAACTTATCAAATTGGATATAAAAACTCTCAAATTTTGATACAAGAGAAATCGATTCAGGGGAAAGGTGAATTTATGGATTTTCATCTAGCTTCCTCACAACCTCCATTAAATATGCATCATTAACATGACATAAAACACCCATTCCAAATTGTTTAGTGACCTGAGGAAAGCCTTTATACACAAGAATATTAGAAGTTGGGGTTCCTTGTGGCTCCAACACAAGAAAAAATGACAGGTCTAACTACCTATAATGTACTTCAAGCAAGAACATATATAGAAAGTAGCAGTCTTATAGAAATTAATTAATTGCTCATTTAAATAGAAGCAAAAAACTTCAGCCCAGTAAATGAAAATGTTCTCATCACAGACTATCAAGATAAACCAGCACATCCAATCCTCAAGTAACTCAACTTATGCATTCTGAAAAACGTGGTGCAATAAATAAATAACATCTGCAATTTCTTCCTTAAAATGCAATCTTTTGAGTTTACTCGATAGTTGTGACTTACCTTTCTTTTCAAACTTCAACCAGGTTTTGGCCATGGAGTTCTTACACTATTCCTTATTCACCTTGAAAAATTCACTTGCCACTGCAAAAAACATCTCTTCTACAGGTTCCCTTTTTGGAAGCCCCAGTGTGCAGGAAATAACTTCAAGAGAAATTTATACAATTATGTAGAATGTACCTTCTCGCACATGCACTTATTAGGTCTACACTCAACACAACTTCTAGAAACCCTCTAGCCTGAGCTAGCCTACTTTCTAAGAGTTTTATATCTAGTTTAGACTTGTTGTCTCTCTCTAGGCATGTCCAAAATTTGTCTAACTTAAAAGTTTTGAGCGTCGTGTCCCTTACGCTAACCCAACATTCACTCTGCATGAGCACAAATTCATGGAGAATGAATGTTTGCACATGAGATTATGAGAAGTACTGGCCTTGGCAAAGAATGAGAATGTAGGATAAAAGTCTGAGTAAAAGGAATGTTTTCACTTGAGAAGTACTAGCCTTGGCAAAGAATGAGAATGCAAGGTAAATATTTGAGAAAAACTTTGCCACCCACTTATGTTGTTATTTTTAATAGGATGTGCTTTAAATGCAACATTTAATTTCATTCCTCAAAATGATAGCCTTTAAACCTACATACTTTTAGAAATTCTTGAAAATACAACTCAAGTTTATTCCATACATAGCATTCAATGAGATATAAAATGATGGTGCCTTTGAAAGGCAAGATAATTCCATCATGTCACGTAGTCGCTAAAACTTGGAACCTCAAAACCAAAGTCTAAAGTTTCAAAGTTTTTGAAACATCTAACCCACTGACTAAATCCAAAAACCATAACTTAAAGGTTATGTATGCATGAACTTAAGTTACTCAACAAAGTGAACCAAGTCAGGGAATCAGGTAGCTATGAAAATTTAGAACTCCATGACAATGCGATATGTCACATGGTTATAAAAATTGGAGGATTAGCAACTAAGCTTGCTTTGCTCCCTTATTTGAGTCTACAACCATACATCAAATGTTTATTGAACTATTGAGTAATTTATGATATTTTTAATCATTAATGCTCTTAGATTGACATCAAGTCCTTTATAAAATGAATTACAATATCATATTAATAACACAATCATTAATAGCACTAAGCATAGTAACACTTAATGTTGCAATTGAAAATGAATTAATAAAAGGAATTACAATGTCACATTATTACATAATACAAATACAAATGTAAGCGCAAGCGCCAAGATTCTGTTGGATCACTGGTGAAAACATAAATGTAATACATGTGTGTCTGAAAATAAATGGGACTTGTTGGGTCAACCATGCACTCTAAAAATAAATGCTTGGGACTTTTGGGATTAGCCATGGTGTCTAAAAATAAATGCATGGGGAAAAGTAGGCTAATCAAATCGGGGAAATGGGAGCTATGAAGATACAAAATACACTTCTCCCCTTTGAAAATTAGAGTCATCTAAAAGATGAGGGGTTGTAAAACTATTCCCATCCTCTACTTGCAGCTTCCATGCATTGGTAGAGCACTTATCTCCATTAGAGCTCCTTATCTTGGCTCAAAACTTGTCTAAGATGTCAGATGAACCAAATTAGCTTCTTTCCAATTCCACCCATTCTAAACTTGAAAAAAATTGGTCTTTTACTCTATAACTACATAACTGTAGGTAGGAGAATTTAGAGTATCCCCAATAATGCCACATCATCTTCTTCCTAAATCCTATTCCTTATTAACCCTACAAAATGAAAACCCTTATGACAATTCGAACATTGCACTCAATAGTAAAGCCTTTAGCCTTCAACAAATGATTTTAATTTTCAGTTGTGCTCACTATCCTTATATATGGGCAATAGTGCCGCCAATAGTGCCACTACCAGCCCCATCCCTATGTACACCTCACACATGTCACGTGTGAGGTTAGGTATAATCATGATTTATGAATCATAATCGCAATTCATGCAAACCAAAAAAATACTTAAATTTTAATCGATTAGTGTAACTTAATCCTTATATTTATTTAAATGTTTAATTTGATTGACATCTAGACTCTAATAGCCTTGCTACATGTAAAATTTACCTCAAGTTGACAAGTGACAACCATCAATTTTCAAAATCGCCAATGCCACTAAAAGTTCAAATGATATGAAATCATTACAAATCTTGTTTCACTAGCCGTTTAGTCCTACATTGGTAGCAAATTCTAATCGTTGATCATTGTAAATCTAATGGTTAAAGGGTAATTATGGAGATTTAAGTTTGAAAGACTTGCACTCTCTGCATTTCATTTTGGAATGCAACTACAACCATACATCAAATGTTCATTGAACGATTGAGTGATTTATGAATTATGATATAAATAATAAATATGTGTTTTTTTTTTTTAAAAAACTTTAATGCACTAGGATTGACATCAAGGCAAAGGGTCCGGTAACTTAATGTTGCAAAGGACTTAATAAAATGAATAATGATACCAAGAACTGGGGGAGAAATCAACAACATTTTGGTAAACCCTAATAAGAGTGACAACTTTTAGTGTTAATATTTTTTTTTCAATTTGGTGGAAACTTTCTTTCTTCATTTGTATTGCTTCATGTTTTACTTTTAAATCTGCATGAAATTATTTCATAAATAGATAATACTTAATTTCTCAAAGGGAAAAAAAACTTATTTGAATAGATTCAAAGACATTAAACTCAGAAAATAACTCTTGACTATAAATTTATAAAAAAGATTAACACAACACAACTATTTATTTTATTACAACTAAATTACAATGTCACATTATTACATATCTTTTTAAAGATGAGTATTTGTAGAGCAAACAAGATCCTATTTTGTTTGAATAACATAAGTCACTTTACATAGACACAATTTATTCCAAGTTATTGCTCATGACTATGGATTACAAATTGATTCCAATTTCCAAGCTTCTATTAGTGACAACGTAATACAAATTTGACACTAAAAATAAATGCATGATTCCAAAACTTCTACTAGTGAGAATGTAGTGCAAATGTGGCACTAAAAATAAATGAAAGGAACTCACCTAGAAAACCATGCTGGGGAAATGGGAGCTGTGAAGATATAAAATGTGCTTATCCCCTTTGAGAACCAGAGTCATGTAGAAGATGAGGGGTAGTAAAATTTCTCCCATCTTCTACCTGCAACCTCCATGCATCAGGATAGCACTTATGTCCATCAAAGCTCCTCATCCTAGTTCAAAACCTTTTTGAGAAGTCAGGTGAACCAAATCAACTTCTTTCCAATTCCACCCATTCTGAACTTCAAGGAAATTGGTCTTTTACTTTGTAACTACATAACTGGAGGCAAGAGAATTTAGAGTATCCCCAATAATACCACAACATCTTTCTCCTAAATTCTTATTAACCCAAAAAAATGAAAACCCTTATGATACTATCCACTATCACTAACCCTACTTAATAATTTATGGGCCATTAGTGCCGCTACCAGCCTAATTTGTGCAAACCAAATAAAGAGCTTAGTTGATTTGTGTATCGTAAGCCTTACATGTACAGTTAAAATGTTTAATTTGATTGACGTCTAGCTACATGCAAATTGTACATCAATTTGACAAGCTATCAAAATCACTAGACTCCAGTCAGCACTACCAGTGCCACTCAAACAATATGAAATCATTACAAATCTTGTTTCATTAAAGCTATGAGCTATCCAATCAATCAATTGAAATGTTCAAAAGATTGAGAATTTCAATTAAATGAAATGTAATACATTGAGGCATTGAAAAGAGAGAAATGTGCTTTGATCTCACCACATGTCCACATCTAATGGTTCTAGTGTTATTCTAGAGGTTTCAATTCTCAAGTCTATTGCTTCAGAGATTTACTTCCAAAATGCAACTATAGTCGTCCATCAAAAATTCATTGAATGGTCATGGTTATATTGATTTTCCTTTACATCCTTTGTGTAAAAAATTCTTAAGTTTTTAAGCCTTGGTCCTGCGTTCTTCATAGATGGTCTCTATTTTAAAACAAACTTTCTATACATGCATATTTCTGCCTCTTAAGTTCTATCACTCATCACCAAATTCACACCCATCGGGTTCATTACCACGATGATGAGCGTTGATCTCCCCACATATCAACATCTAAAGGTTCTAGTGTACTTCTAGAGGTTTCAATTCACAAATTTAGTGCTTGAGAGATATACTTTTGGAATGCAATTATAGTCATCCATAAAAAAATCATTGAATGGTCATGGTCCATAATGTCATGTGGTCGTTGAAACTTGGAACCTTAGAACCAAAGTTTGAAGTTTCAAATTTTTTAAAACCTATGACCCATTGACTACAAAGATGACCAAGAAAGACTTGCAACTAAGGTTAGGAAAAGCACCAAAACCTTGACTTTGGTGAATTAAGATAGGAAAAGTGGCAAGGATGGTGCATTTATGAAGTGAAGATTGTGGGAAGATTGTAGCAAGTGGACATGACTAGAGATCGATTGGTAATTAATATCGATACATGAGGAGTCTGGAAAATTATTACCTCTCGGACCTTAATTATCAAAGTTAGATTGACAATTCATCAAACAGTCATGGTTAGATTGATTTGCATTGACACTTCGCCACTACATTTTTTTTTTGATCGGTGATAATAGTTTATTTTATCAAATATAAAGAAAAAGTTACATATACTTTAGATCTTTTTATTAAATATAAATCAAAACTTACATAAACTTCATATTTATCTTCATCCATTAACTACCAATAAAGCTGATTAACCAGCATAGTTTCCAACATATTAAATTATCCCTAATCATACCCACCCAAAATATACTCTTCCAACCATTGTTTGTGCCCCAAGGTGTTTTACAATTATAATGCAAATCTAGGCATAATCCCCAAAAAACAAAATCATACACAAGATTTAGTATAGTAATCTATTTTTAAAAAAAAAAATTGTACTACTTAGACACCTTTGATGAATTACCCATCTCCAATGACACTATCTCCATTAACAATTCCATCTTCTTCCTCAGACACAAACCCTTCTTTCCATGCATCTTTGCTCTGGAAATGTCTTTGAGATTCTCTATGACCTCCTTGACCTCCATTAGCTCAACACAAATTTTGATTGCTTGCCACCCGTGCTCCGTACCTTCTGGCCACCTAATAAAGAGATGATTTGAATCCATGAGCTCTGGGCCTCCACCATCCATGCCTTCAATCTTAACAAGCCCCACTCTTGGTATCACCTATTCTAGAATGCCTTCCATATCCTCTAAAAAATCTTTGTGAACCAGAGTTTTCATGACTTTCCTCACTACATCCACTAGCTCTCCTAAGTCTAGACCCCAAGCCATGACCAATGAATAAATATCCATATTGGTCCTATCTCTATGCTTTAATTTTTCAAAGCCATTAACCAAAATAAATTGAACTACTTCCACCACCTGCACATCCTTGAAGAGAAATAAACCATGTAGCTGCTTCACAGATGCTTTGCCAACGAAAAGGTCTAACTTCCTTCGTGATGTCAAGGTGAAACTGGCCTCCATTGTTTCTCTGGTTCACTAGCTTCCAGACAACCACCCACCGCTGACCATCTATGTGAGATGTGTGTCTTTAATGTTGGGTTTGGTGAAGTCCAAATTAACAAGTTTCTCTCATAGATTCGAAACACTTGCCTTCCTTGTAATGACTTCTAGTTAGCATGTGTTTTCTAATTTAGAAGTTGTTTGTTTCGATGGATTTTTCAAATTATTGGAGTTCAGACTATTTTTATAAATACATGTGCTACTTGAATATTTAATTCAATTGATAATTAATAAAAGAGATAATCCCTAAAAGTGGACATAGCCATCATCTCAATTTTCCAGCCATCTCCATTAATGTCAATTCCTGAACATATGTCCAGTGCTGGCAAAAAACCTTCATCAATGCTTCACTTCTTACGAGAACTTCCACACCTCCTTTGCTTACTAAACAATCATTTCTTCTTAAATTAAATGCATCAAAAAAAATTCCTCCAAATTAATGCCACTAAATTCTTCACATCTTAAAACATACACCTCTGCTAAGGAGAGTTCCCATTTTGAGAGGATGTCTGCCTTCATATTCCTAGTTCTCCTTATATGATTAACCTTAAAGTCCTCAAAAAGGGTTAATTCTTCAGTAATTTTCCTAATCACTCCTTGTAGATTCCAAGCATTGATTCCTCCTTTTGTAATTGCTTGAATTATTATTAAAGAATCACCCTCTAGATGTATCTTTGATGCCCCTAACTTTTTGGCTATCTTAATTTCCATTAAGGTTGTATCGGTTTTTGCTACATTATTGGTTCCCTCCTTCAATCTCATTGTTCCTATGGCTAGCACATTTCCATTCCAATCACGAACAATACTACCAAATCTAGATGGACCCAGATTTCCTTTTGAGTTTTGACACTCCATCAAAGTTTACCTTCCACCAACCTTCATCTAGTTTCTCCCATTTATCCACTTCTATAGAAATTTTAGTCAGATTAACCCAACTAAGCCCCTTAAAAAGCCAACACTGCATTTTTTTATTAGTTTGATATTATGTTTAATTCAACAATTTATTTTCTTAATCATTTGAAAATAGGTTTAATTTGCCAATGAATTTTAATATTTTAGTTTGAAAAAAGTTTTAATCGCTAACAAATTTATTTTTTTTGGTTTGAAAATAGGTTTAATTTTCTAATTGAAATATTTTATTGGTTTGAAAATAGATTTTAATCGCCAATGGAAAAATTTTAGTGGTTTTAAGAAATTTTCATCTCGCCAGCATTTTCCACAGACTTCTAGCAATTAGAAAAATATTTTCTAATGGACATTATCTTTTTGCATGAAAAAAAAAAATTGCCACTAAAATTAATATTTTTATTTGGAGGTATACAAGATTTCAGTAAGATTTTACACCTTCGCTGAAATGGGTTCCATGAAAGCCTCCTCCTCAGGGGTCCTCGTCCAGAGTTTTCTCTTCCTCTTTGGTCTTCATTATTTTGATCACGAGGATGGTATGTGTTATCTCCTTTCTAGATGTGGATGCTACTAGATCCTTCAACATTCTTTTTTATCTTCATTTCAACCTCCATATGACTATCCACTAGTCTTTCCACCATGACCCCCACCTCATTGCTTGCTTTCAAAGCTTCTATTCGACTTTTCTGCTCCCTTCAAAGTAAATTGATATGCATATTCAATGATAGACATTCTTATCTGACCCAACTCTTCTTGAATAGTCAACTTCAACCCATTTATGCAACAAGCAAATTTTTCCTTGTTGGCCTTAGAATGGCATGTTCTAATTAGGATATGGTAGAATTATTCTATATACTCCTTGACATGTTTTCTTGCTCATTTCAACCCTTGCATCTTCTTCAACAAATCTAGCTCATAGTCCACAAGAATGAACTGTCTTTCTAACTTATCTGCCATTCAGTCCCATCTAGTTATTTTCTCTTTTCATCTTCAATTTCTTTCTAGTTGTACCTCTTTCCACCAAATATTTGCATGACCCTTTAGCTTGATATTTGCAAAATTAACCCTCTTAGGATCTTCCAGCTCCTCGTACTCAAAGTACTCCTCCATGTTGTTGATCCAATCAATCAACTCTTTTGGGTTAAGATTTCTTGAAAATGTAGAAACATTGATCTTTGGCCTTTTCCCAATCTTAGAGATGGCCTTAAATAATCTGACTTGCTCTAGATTCAATACATCATGTTCTTCTTCAAATTGTTCCTCATTTTAGATTCATCTTCACATCCATCTCTTCTTCTTGGCTCAAAGCCTTGACGCAGCTCCTTTTGTAGTACTTGAACTTGTCTTTGTAGGGATTTAAAACCATCTTTTGGTACAATAACATTTCTTTCACTAGCACAGTTTCTTCATGGAGGCATTCTGATCACTATTCTTATAAATCCACAACCACAAGTCCTAGTGCAAACTGCCTCACATTCACCGATCTATTTACACACTCAAGAAAATTCGCTTTGATACAACTTGATGAGGGATACACTGCCTAAACCCCACACAAAAAATAATAAAAAATAACAACATAGAAAATGAAAGTTAGAAAACAACCCACTTTCAATTATCTTTCCAAAAGTGAAATTATAGATTCAAAAATTACAAGGCTATAGTCTCATGGGCTTACAACAAAATCAACTCTGAAAGAAAATCTATTAATATTAGAGCCATAATCTATAGTAATAGATCCACCTTCTACAACCCCCACTTACACTCTTTATTTTACCCAATAACCACCCTAGAATATTCTAGAAAGTGCAACATTCCATTTTGTTTGGCACAAAAAGTTCCACCGTTTGATTTCTTTCCTAGGAAGATATTTTAAGGAAATTCACTTTTTAGTGGGGCAGCTTCTCAAGGCCATAATTTTTGATCCAGGTGCCTGATTTGCTATTATAATATATCATTGGAAATCTCTCAAAGCAATTTACAACACTGAAACCACCGTAGATCATTTCATTCACTTTTTGAGCTATTTCAAGGCTTCTAATATTTTTAAATTTGAATTTGAAGCTATATTGGAGAAAGTTCTCAAGATGAAAAAAATTAATATCTCCCAAACCTTCAGATGATTCCTTCACCTTCAATTTTTTTTTTTGGTTTTGCTCCTTCGGGTAAATTTTTAGGTCCATACGAGCTTGTTTAGGTTAACTTACTAAAACTAGTAACTGATTACTTTTCACCTTTTTCTCACTTCTAACTCTCTTACACCCCTTAAGTGCCATCATGGGACTCAAAACAACTAAAGAAAAATAAGGAAAAATATTATTTTTTGGGTGATCAAGATTTCCCTACACCACTAGATGCTTTTGCATTAGAATCATGTTTTGAGAATCTCCCTTATGGATTAAGTTGGACAACCTAGCTTGTGTCACAATTTGTGTGTCGTGGAAAGCCACTACCACCTCAACAAAGCTAGATGACTGCACTCCCAAGTTGATCATATAATCCAATATTAAATTTCCTTTGTGATCGGATAATTGCACACCCACTTGCCTGACCAGGGTTAGAGCTGTCAAAGTTAAGCTTCAGCCAACCAGGGTTGAGGGGGAGGGGAACCAAAAAAACTCTAATTATGTTATGCAATATTTTAATATTCTGTATATAACTGAATACCATCAAAAACTAAAATATTATCTTCTAATTGATAAAAGTTATGATATATTTTTCTATCCACCAAGATACTAATCACCATCAATAAGTTAAAAATTAAGTTCAATCCTTGAATGCCTTTGATAAATTAAATCTCTTAATTTTAAATAACAAAATTCTTGACATAGACATAAACTTCAACATCTATGTAACTTGGTTGTATCCATAAAAGAATTCAAGGAGATAATAAATACTAAGAATAAATTTATACTCCATTGTCAATAAAATGTGTGATCGAATTTGTGCATTGGACAGTATGCACAAACATTTGAATTACATTACAGAAATTATAAAGGATCTGTTGTCTGATGAAAAAGGGAAAAACCTAACGATGGGTACCGAATTAAGTAGTGAAGAGCATTTGAGAATAAAGGAATATACATAGAAATATGAATTCTTACATTAATAACGGACATTAAAAATCCACCTGTCCTCTATGGATAAAAGGAAATGGCACGTGTATTCTCAAAAAACATGTTCTTGTATTCTGAATTTGCTCCTCATTACAAGTCTTAGTTTACTATACTGGTAGAAATAAAGGATATTTTAAATTCGATATAGATTCTTTTAGCCATTCTACAATCAGCTTGATCTTTTGAAAGGAAAGGCAAGTATATTATGGGGGACAAGCGAAGGTCACTGATTTTAGGCAAGTATTCTATCACGAGCTCCTCCAGTGCTTTGCAGTGTTTTAATCCTTCTATCTTCTCTACTTTGGTACTGTTTTTCAATTCAAATACTCTTACTCTGAGAGAATTAGTCTGCAAAACTTGATAGGTAATACAGCTCTAAAAAGTAACTTATCAATAGTGCCTCCAATGATCCGAATTGTTGTAAACTTCCCATCTTTGAAAGTTTGTGGTTCTCTTTCAACTCAGTTTTTCGTAGAGAACATAATTTTGTGAAACTTGGAATGGAACCTAGCTCTGGAGACTGTTCTATCTTCAGTGCTTGAAGGTTTAACAAACCATGAATACCCCTCATGTTTCTCAGTATTTTATAGTATTCCACCTTTCTGAACTTTAGTGTTCTTGGCAGAGTCTTGACCTCCCTTAAATGCTTGCTATGTGTAAGATTCAAAGTTAGAAGGCCAGGACAACATTATTCAGATATTAAAATCTTGGACACTATTTTCAACCGTAAATTTATTTGCTTCAATTTGCAGAATGATGAAGAAAATGACATATGCCCAAAAGGAAATTCACTGATTGGGCAAATGTTTATTTTCATAATATGGAGATTAATCAGTTGTGTAGGCATACAGAAAATTCACTGCCAGCATTCATCAAGGGAAAATTCACCATGATAATTCACTGTACTAAAAATTAATTGCATGAATTTTTGGTGGTTAATTTTCCATGACGGTGAATTACTGATGGTGGTGAATTACTGATAGTGGTGAATTTTCGTGAATTTTCAATCAGTAAATTGCTGATGGTGAAGTTTCCTAGAACCGTGAATGATTATATTAAACATTTATTGCCAAACCCTCTAATTCCAAATATTCTAAAAGATTCACTGCCACATAGACTCTGGTAAAGATTGAATCCTATGTGACCCTATCTCCATTACTCTCGATTGATGTTAATTGGTAGCTCCCGTATGCCATTATCTTTTAAATAGATCTCTACCAAAGGAACTTATTTGTAATAATAAATATTATTGTATACTTTCACATTTTAAAGAAATCATGCCTTAAATAATATTCTTTTATGGATAGTGCTTGGAAATTATAATATATTGATATTTGAAACATGAATGTCATAGGAAACACTTACATTGAAGGAATTTTTTTTTATTTTCATTTAGATTTAATATTTCAACTGTAAGAAAAAATAGTGGATTTAAAAAGATTGATATGTCATTACAATCATGTCTAATTCATTGACATTTAGTTTTTCATATAGTTCTTTATAATATAGAAATGTGGTTTAAAATGTTTTGCTCTAATGCCTTGGGTAATATTGGAAAGGGTAAATATAATATGATAAATTGTTGGAGATAATGTAAAATAAGTGAAAGTCATTGGTGAATTGGATGTTTGTTTATTCTATCTTATTAAGACATACACTTTGATGCATAGATTTTATAGCATCATTTAGTTGTTCTTTCTTATAATCATAAAAGTGAAATTATCTTTGAATTTTAAATTTTGATTTTAGTATAATTTATGTTATAAAAGTCACAATTACATGATTTAATAATTAATTATGAAAACCAATAGTAAATAAACATATTTGACTTCAAGAAATGATTGAATTTTTGTTTACTTGGATTTTGTGAATTGCAATTAAAAAAAAAAATCTTATTTAAAAAGTAGTACATGTTTTCTTTGTAATAAATGAGTTTTAATGGTTAGTTTTGATGCTAGAACTATACAAGAAACCCTCCAATGGATTTAAAGTCAAAGCATGAATTTGGTTATGTTTTTTAAGTGCAATCTACTTTAATTTTTGTATTCTACCCCAAGAAATAATTTTATCCAATGTAAAATTGGTGGCAATGAACCACATATTTAAGAATTGATTCAATTATGGTATAAAATGTCATTTCTTTCTTTAAAAAAATTAAACTAAAATTGTGATAATTATGAGGGAAAAATCCTTAAGAAGAATTAGACCTTAGGGCTTTCTTTTAGTTCTTACATGTTTGATTTAATGTCATTTCATTTTCTCACATTCTTCTTTTCCAAATAATATTTTGTTGGGTCTATATATGTGATTGGCTAGTATTTTCACGTCTTGTGAGAGTTTTCATATAGCCCTTACAATCAACCACTTATGTCATGTTAAAAAAAAAAAATTGTTGTAATTTAGTTTTTATAGATTTATGTATGGATTATTAAAGTATTGAATGAGTAATAGAAGACATCAATCTTTTTGTTTATTATTTTTCATTCTCTTATATCATATTTGCTAATAACAAGAGTTGAGCACCCATTCATTAGCTAAGATGAGACTCTATCTCCTCTACCATTTTTCATGTTGATGTTATCCAATGATTATGATGTAGGTATTCCATGTATGTAATTATATGAATGTATTTGTAGGCCTTTGTGCTTTTGTTACAATATTTTCATAGTTTTATATATTGTGGTGTATAATATACTAGAGCATAAATATTTTATAAGTGTGGTGCAAAACAATTATTAGCCTGCATTATGCTAGCTAATTTTCTAATGTAGAAGTTTTTGGATTACAACATGTTTGATTTATGTATCATCCTATTGAAGTATAAAAATGTATATGGGGATAAATATTAGTGAATATAATTTAGTTTTAAGTACTTAGTTACATGTATTACATATTTGAGCATTGTACAAAATAGATATTTAATAATGAATGACCAATAAGCTAGTTTGAGGGGCACCTATTTTATGTTTTGTTAAAAGGTAATATTTAAATTTAATTTAAATAGAAAATAAAGTATCCAACGTCATTGATAGTGAGTGACCATTGATCTTTAATTTCAAAATAATTAAAAAATCGAAAACATAATAATAGATAATGCTTAACATAATATTTGTAAATATAAATTAGATATATATATATTTTTTTAATCAATTGAAGAAGCTAAAAAATTCCTAATTAAAAGAAAAATAAAAGGTTGTGGATTAGATTATGTGCAAGGAGAGGATCTGCATTTGCTAATCTTCTTCAAAATATAGAAATGGCTAAACTAATAGCAAGTTTAAACTATCAAAGATCAGTTAATAAATTATGAGTATGAAAAGTATATTAATGACAGTTGCGTACAAAAATTCTCTTGCTAGTTCTACTCCTTCGGAAAACTAAGTCGTTAATATCCATTCGGGTGTTCCATTCTGATTTGTTGATTCTGAGTTTTATTTCAAACCATAAATAGTGATAATTTGTTTTGGGTAAAGTTGTAACGTCATACTTTGGCACACGGCTACGTCATCCCTTGCCTATTCCAAAGTCAGTGATTTTGGAGTTATGAATTGCCTCAAAAATCATATTCATTGGATAACATCAACATTAAAAATGGCAGACGAGAAAAATGTTCAACACATTTTTTTCTGCTATCAATGAATAATTTAATATTTAATTTAGTTTTGAATTAATTTGATTTTTAAATTTTACATAGATAATAATTAGTTTTGAGATATATTTAGTTTATTTTATAATTATATTTTTCATACTAGATTAGATGACATTTGTAATCTAATTTTCATATTAAAAAATTTGAAAATAGAATAAACTTAACTAATTTTATCTATCTATTTTTTTTAGATATATTTTAATTCTTTATTTTACATATCCATAATCACAAATCAAATTTTGAAAAGTAAACTTGATCATACTCAATTCCCTCACAAAATGGTTAATTAGTCAAAAAAATCTATTGCAAAGGTAGGATGAATGGTACATTTGTAGTGTGCTCCACGAATTTAGCAAGGCAAGAATAGGCTAGCCATGTGTCAAAGTACGACCTATGATGTGTCAATTATGAAAAACGTTCTTTAGATTATAATAAATTCAAATATTCAACCCTTGTATGACCTTGTTTGCATGATTACTCACTTGCGATATGAATATTACCATCAAATGATTGCAAAACGATATCAAAAAGATTTTATTGGGGGATTTTCTTCGCTTTCTAGCATTTATTTCTTTAGTGTAGAAGGGACGAGAGTATATCTGTTGTATGAGGTCTATTTCTTTTGTTTTGTGTCTCCATTAATTTTGTTCCAAATATCATTTGATTATCCTTAAAATGTATAAGTGTGATGTTTTTATACCTAGAAACATCTAGAAGCCATTGCATGATAGATAGGTTCTCTATTTGTAACATGTTTCATTTATTGAATACTTTTGTAGAGTAAGGGTTTTATGGAAGAAATAAGTGATTTATAACAATTTTGTATAGGGAGAAGAGGTTTCTATTTTTTTTTTTTTTTTTTTAAATTTAATAAGAAGTTTGTGGAGTGAGGATGAAATTTTCATTGAAAACTTCTAAAATTTTATTTTCAATGTCATTCATATATAATACTTAAAATTTTATTAATATTTTTTTACATTTATAAATAATTGCAGATTTATCATTGCTCTTTGTTAAATGAAAATCATAAGACTATCAGCTTCTTCAAATTTTGAAACTTTAAATTTAAAGCTTATCTATTATTAAAATCCATAAGAAACATGTTTATAAAAACTCCTAAAATTTTTGAACAACAACCATTAAAATATTTTTTAAAAATCCCCTCCACCGAACTCCAACCTTCAAAAAACAAATTTGTTGAAATAGTCGACTCTTAAGACTCCTCGCTTTAAACGATAAACTAAAACTTTTTAAATTTCCAAGTTGTTATTAAATGTTCCTTTAGTAAGTACTTCGGGCCTTCTCATAGGACGGTTAAACTGATGTAGTTGCTGTTTTGCCCCACTGTACAAGAAACATGTGAAAGCAAGAAGCTGAGCATACATTGAATGAGTCCTCTTTTGAAATAATATGGCATGTGGAGACGCAGGTATAGAAATTATTGTCATAGAAAATTGGAAATATTCGTTGGCAGTGTAGAATTTCTGCAAAATTATAAAGGCTTTGTCCTCTGGTGACTAGCCCAACTACATATATGACCCTGAGCTGCAGCCTTACCATATTTGAGCCTTCGAATATCTAATTCTCATCTTTCTTTTTTTTGCGACCTTTCATTCCTTGTGCACTCACACACGGAATCATGGAATCAAACAACAGAGATGAACTAAAGGTGGATCAAGATCGTTGGGTCGTTCACATCAAGCACTGCCTGCAAATATTATGCGAGGAAGAACAAGAAATGGAGAATTGTGTATCCATTTTTGGTGTGCCCAAGGAGCTGTTGGCAGTGAAGCCAGAGGTATACATTCCCCAGTGCGTCTCCATAGGACCATATCACCACTGGATTTCCAAATTGTTAGAAATGGAGAGATACAAATTTGCTGCTGCGCGAAGATTTCAGAAGAGCATAAGTGGTGACTGTAAATTTGAATCTGTAGTAGAAGAGGTGAAGAAGTACGACGTGAAAATCAGGAGCCGCTATCAGAAATGTCTGGACTACAAGGAGGAAGCCCTGGCATGGCTAATGGCTTTGGATGCCTCCTTCTTGCTGGAGTCCTTGCAGTTCGACGTCCAAAATGCGTACCAGGTTTCTTCACAAGTGTCTTTCCACGTGAAGCGACTGAGCGGAATTTTAGATCCATCAGGCAACAGCGCAACCCACAATGAAATTATGAGAGATCTGGTGATGCTCGAGAATCAGTTACCTTTGTTCCTCCTGCAGAAGCTGCTGGAGATGCAGTTGGGTTCTCAAGACAAAGCGGAAGAAAAGCTCAGCAATCTGCTATGTCTTGTCTGTGAAAAATGGTCGCCATTTATGTTCAAGATGCAGGATAGTTCACGGTTACTGATAAAAGAGAGGGGTCACGTACTGGAGGTGCTCTACTACTCTATTGTCCCTGCAGCAGCCATAGATAGTGCCTTTACTAAGGAGAATGAGGACGAGAAGGCCTCCTTGCCAGATTTAACCTTTGTTGAAAGGGCGTTGAAAGCCCTATGGAATGCTCTCTCATCGTTAAACATTGGGCTTGTCCGACATCTCTCGGTGCTCTCTCAGCACCTCTTGAAAAGCAGGTTCCTGCAGTGTCTGATACAGTTGTTCACGAATCTATTTTCCATTTTTCTGAAGCCTTCAATTCAACAGAAAGATGAAAATGATCAAGAAAGAGGATACAATTCTGTGCAAACTCCACCTACACGCGACGAACTGGAGATTCCTTCAGTGTCCGATTTATACTCAGCAGGAGTAAAATTCATTCCTACCAACGGAGACCTCAGCACAATTCGCTTCGATGGGATGACTGCAACACTTTACCTTCCCAAACTGAGGTTGGATTCAAATACAGAAGTGATTCTCAGAAATCTGGTGGCGTTCGAAGCTTCAGTGGCGCCTGGTGCGCTGATTTTTACTCGCTACACAGATTTCATGAACGGCATCATCGACACGGACGAAGATGTCCGGCTGCTGAGAAAGAGCGGAATTATTTACAATCACTTGGCAGAGGACGGAAAAGTGGCAAGCATGTGGAAAAGTATAGGTAAATATGTGAAACTGACACAAGTTAAATATTTGGATCAAGTCATAGCTGATGTCAATAAGTATTATCACAAGAGATGGAGCGTCGCTGTGAAGGATTACATAAAGAAATACATATTTGGTTCATGGCAGCTCCTTACTCTTTTGGCCACAGTGATACTTTTGCTTCTCACATGTTTGCAGGCTTTTTGTTCTGTGTATGACTGCAAGGCTTGGTGGAGCGACACTCATTTTGTAGATAACTAAGGTCAACAGAAGAGCTGTACCCTATATCAGTTTTATCCAATACTGCCGGCGTCCTTTTCTTTTGGAAGGACACAATCAATTGTTTTTGCTTTGGCCGGTCGAAGTCAGACTTGATTGTAGATCAGATTTAAACAAATTTGATTATTTTAGCATATTCTAGTAAAGTATCCTTAGAAAACACGCTGCAATTTTGTCTTGCCTTCAAGAACATTTTCAGATTCATTCTTAATCGCCGTTCTTTCATACATACATTCTTGATCAAATGCTGCACACCATTGAAGTTTTCGAATAGTGATCCCTTTCCACTTCTTACCCTAATTTTGGGTTGATATTTATCTTATGAAAGATTCTATCACCAGAATGAAAAAAAAACAGAAAGAAGGTCCCCTTTCTGAATTCCTTGGAGAGATTAGAAAAAAAATAATTTAATATAGAAATCATTTATCAAGACTAAAAATTTGGCTCCCAAGATAAAAGATAAAATGTATTTGTGCCACTTTTGTGAGAAACCAAACTTGAGAAGAACTGGAAAATGAATTTCCCAACTAAATATTTCATCGGCTTTCATCTATTTAATTTTATAATCGTAGTTTGAAGCTTATGTTGGTGGATTGAATGTAGTACTTCATGAGAAACTAGAGCTCCTTCTACAGTTTATTTATTTGCAATAAATCCCCCTTGCTCCTTAAAAAAGATTTTAGGTAGAAGAGAATCTAATCTCAAAGGTATGCACTTAATTGCTCATATAAGGTGTTACATAGAATCTAATAGAAATAAACATTCCATCTTGACCATTTAGAAAGAAAAAAAATCGAAATTATCAGCATCTGATAACTTTGTTTCTCGAAGAGAAACAATGTTAAACCACTTGATTCATTTTGATATTTGATTAAACATTTTTAACTAAGAACATTAATATCCCTAGAATTCCACGAAATGATTTTCATTGGCATCAAGGAGAGCAACATGGTCTCATCTTTCTTATACATTTTTGAAGAATAGATCGAGTCCTTGCCTCTTATTTCTTTCTGGAGCTTTTTTTTCTATATTTTCTTCCACTTTTTAATGGAGGAATAGATAAATCTACTTTATCTTTTTCTTTTTTTTTTTATTGGGACGTAGACAAAATTTGGGTATAATAATAAAAATTCTACTCAAGAATTTTATTAGCCATTTCCTCTGATAAATCTAATCCCAAATTTTTTTCATTCACTGTATCATCTAAAAATTATTGGGAATAGAGTTTTCCATTTTGGAGATGATATTTGGGCTATTTGAAACATGATCTTTACATATATTTTCCTAAGAACTACAGTTATTTCATGGATCACTTTCTTTATGAATGAGAGAACTAATATTCATGCATACATCTTCAGAATTTGCTTGAATATATTTGAGAGAATTCTCTTATGAATTTGTGATTTGATCTTCATTTAAAGGCTGATATTCATTCTCACTTGTTGAAGGCTTAAAAGAATAATATGGAGAAAATAGGATTACTCTGTTACAAGATTTCAAATGTGTGGACTTTCTGCATTACTGGCTTCTTGCAGAATGTTAATGTGTTAATCCTCATGGGTTAATTTATTTGCAAATGCTATAAACTAAATTCAGTTCAGTTAGTTGACCGGAAGTTAAACTGTCTTCTGCCTATAAATAAAATAGGTAAACAGTTCTTCAATGTAATATACAATAAAATGTGTTTTCTATTCTGCCTCTGCTGGGCCTAACACATATTTAGATCTTTTAAAATTTGAAGAGCCCCTTGTTCAGGATGAAGATAGGCTAGAGTTTTTGAAAGTCCTATATTAGGTATTTTGAGATGGATTTTTTGAAATGAAAGAATTTTTAATACTAAAAGGTTAGTTCTTCGGATCCTTGCAGTTCAAAGAAGTTTAAATAAAAGTTTGATTACATTGGTTTGAAAGGTGAGCATAAGAATGACAAACATAACATAAAGGATATTGTCCCTCAATACAAATTTCCTACTCCGAAATACCAATAGCTTTCGAAATAGAAAATTATTTGGGGAAGGGTTTCACAGCATAGACAAACATGCTTTTCTAGGTTTTCCATGTACTCCATATCATGAAGCTGAAAGCAACCCAAGCGATTCCCGAAAATCTCCAAGATTTGAGATCATGACATTTCAGAGGTAATTGATTCAACTAAACTGAGAAAGGAATTAACTTGTTATATTGGTTAAATTGACTAAATTTTTGTTCCCAAGGTCGTAAACAGACACCCGAACCATGAAAAAACTAGGCATTGTTTTTAAAAATATTATCTCTAGCCGTCTAAAATTTTAAAATAGCTACAAATAAACTTTTATCCAAATTATTGACTTTTTCCCAGTTATTTTATATAAATTCTTGACTTTTTCCCAGTTATTTTATACAAATTCTTGACTTTTTCCCAGTTATTATTAACCCGAAAGATTTTCTCTAGATAGAATATAGTTCCGAATATTACCAATAATGGCTATTTGTTAAAGATCCTAAACATGAGAGAAGATTAACTCATCTGAAATAGTAGCTTGGATCTGCATCAAAGAAAGCCCTTTTTTCTTATTTGAAACATTTACTTCTGAAAGTACTACTTGTTCTGTAGAGACTAGAATTTGGTTGCCAAATCTATTTAAGAGGGTTTGATGATTGGAAAACAGATGGAGGACACCTAGTTAAACCTCCATTCTTTTATCTTTGTTTAAAGGTAAGCTGTCTTTGCATTGTATCTGAAAGTGGTGACCAGCTTTTATGATCTTGAAATCTTATTTGTCTACAAATGGACCCTAGGACATTATTATAAAACACTCTTGCATTTGGTAGCGCAGAACAATTTCTCTATCCTAGAAATCATTCTCTATTGTTTCGAGAAATTTTCAAAGTTTTTGACCTGACCGCTTTAGCATATATTCTATCATGTGATTACTTTGTAAAGATTCTGGTCTTCTGTTCTCTGCATACAAACCGCCATGTGATTGTTCAACAATTTTCTTAAAAAAATTACCTTTGAAGAAGAACTTTTTCGGAGCTCCATCAATTAGCTTTGTGACATAAATAATATTTTAAAAAAATATATATATAATTTCTCTCTTTATATATATATACGCACGCTAATATTTACATCGCTAATATTTACATTTTTTCTTTTATTCTTAATTAAAATTACATCATCAATATACAAATATAAGGTTCATTCTATTTTCAAGAAAAATACTAAAATCTATTTGTTTTAAATGTTGCATTAGGGAGGAGACTTGAGATGATATCATTTTTTTCCATTTTAAATAATTTCTTAAGAGAAAAAGTTACATCCATCAAAATAATTTTGTTTTCACTTTGTTCAAATTTAATGATTTATTTAAAAATAATATTTATGAAAATGAGAGAGAAAAAAATAGATGCACTAAAATTTTGAGATATAAATATAAAAGTGAATATGAAAACAATTATTATACAAAGAGTAGCATCCCAGTTAACCTCACTTTTAAATTTTTTACAAACAACTAAATTATTCTATCAATTTTATAACAAAATTCAAATTGAATTTTTTAATAGAAATGTAAACTTAAAATGCGTTAGAAAATCTACAATTCATGACATTACTTTATTCAAAATTCAAAACATATATGTCACTTTCTAGTGATTCAATTTAAAATATTCTATCAATATTAATCAATTCTTTTATAAAAGTGTGACTTAACATTGAAAATTCAAACCTCCACAAAATGAGTAGGTCCCCATCATACATCATCGCTCTTATCAACCACTTTCCACTTTGGATCACTTTTCTTTACACTATTTTTTTCCTAGTCCTTTTTCCCCACCTAAACCCCATACTCATATTCTCTTTCACCTATAGCAATCTTATATCCTTAAGAAATTACTTCCCCCTATCCTGCAAAAAAAAATCATTTTCTTTCATATTTCACTAAATATGAAATCTCCTCTACCATCTACCAAACCAACTAATCCTACACCCCCTAAACCCACTTTAACTTCTCCTTCTACACACAAAGTAAAGATTGTAAAATCTAAAACGTGATGGAACCATCTCTATGCCCTTCTCAAATCATACCTAGGTGGCACTAACCTCCTATACTTGGTAAGGTCGACACTTGATCTACAAGCAAGTGTTCTTTTGACATGCTTCTCAATACAAGTAAAAATCAAATAATAAAAAAATTTAAATAATTTGAGTGCTCCTTTTCTAGTCTACCGTCCCCTTCTTATTCAAAAGTTTTATAATATCGCTCCTTTAACCCTAAACCTCTAAAGATTCTTGTCCCCTATGTCATATTTATGCTCATCCTAGCTACCAATTATCAACATCATACCTATTCTGAATAACCTCAAAAACCTCCACTCTAGATATGGTCATTTGTGTATCCCTCTAAATAAAATTATATAATTTTTACACTATTATACCCCACCCATAACAAACCGAAAGCTAAGATAATACCTCTACATAATTTTACATCTATTACTTATAGTTCAGTTGACTTCTCATCCCAAACCTCTTCAACCCTATCCTCTAATTTCTACTAATACTACAAATAATTAGAGATAAATGGAAGATTCTTGATGTAAGCCATAATCCCATGAAACTAATGTTTTATTTCTTGGTTTAATCATTGTTGTTCTTGTTAGTATTCAATTTTACACATTTACATAAATATACATTACACATGACAAACATATATATATGAAACAAAATTTACAAGATAGCCTCTTGGATTATAGAAGATTATTCTTGATTAGATATTGAATGAGCTCTTAAAATGAAATTAACAAAGAGAAGAAAAACTAAAGAAAATGTTGAACTTAAATTTAGGGAACCAAATAAATTTTAAGAATAAAATTAAGTTATTTCCTTAACCTTTCTCATAGTCTAATAATCATGTATACCCTCATTTGTATTTACCATCATGTAATTATTGCTAATGATTAGTGTTGTTAATCTCAACTCAACTAGAGGCAATATTTTGGAAAAAATAGACTATATCAATTCAGTTGATTATTAATAATACAAGTTAAAGTGACTGGCCAAAAAATAAAAATTACATCAACTTTTACCTGGGAATGAACCCCGCATGGAAACCCAAAAAAATACTTGTCACCAAGCCTAGAATTTGAGGGTCACCCTTACCCATCATGTGATAATTTTATGATAGTTTGGTCATATAAATGCCTATCATTTAATATTTTCAAAAAAATATAAATTATCAAAAGTGGAAAAGTTAAAATCTAAATGCTTCTAGCTTAAAAAGATGGTGGCAATGTGCTATGTTGGTTGAGCTAGGGTGTCTGTTCCCTAGCTTGTTCTCTAGGTATGCATGCTGGTGTGACAAAGTCAAGGATCTGTCCGCGTTCTAGGCAAGACTTTGTGCTGTCTTTTCTTTTTTTCCTACACTAGTTTTCCTTGTGAGTGGTAGCGTGTTTGGAGGCTTACGCCAGTAGGGATTAGACTTGCTCTTGATCTATAAGCGACAGTGTTTGGGAGTTTCTTTGGGCGCTGAATTTTGGTGTAGCCCTATTTGTTGGCTTGACACATGCAGGTTAGAGTGTTGGTGAAGGTGTGAGTGTGCCAAGAGCAGTGCAACCTTCTTTTTTCTGTTGGGAGTTGCTCTACTAGGGTGTAAGGTTGTGCTTTTTAAATTGTCTTTATCAAGTTTTGGAGGGCTGCAGGTGGCGCCAGAGAGTATTTGCATTAACCCTTAAGGGGTTATCCTTTTTTGTTCTCTCCACCTGAGGGCTTTCATTCCAATATAGGGTTATGATCTGGGCTCATGTCTCATGGGGAATCATTTGGGGTTGGCCTCAAGATGAATTTCCATTTAGCATTTCGATCAAAACCCTCACCACAAGGTTCTAAGATTTTTGAGAATAACTTATTTTCTTTAGACCCAGAGAAGATTCAGATGGGCTCATCATGAGGGTCTAAGATTATGAAGATTAATGGTTGTCTGGAAAGGTGCAAAGAGAGGCTGAATGTAGTGATTCTGATGGAGGTGTTGGCAGAGGATATTGACTATTATTCAAGGCATTTGTTTTACTGCAAGTTCTTGGGATTGAGAAGCTTGTTGTAATTTTTTGAAGCCTAGGGTCAGAGAACATGGATGCCAAAGGGTGAGATGGAGATTCAGTGTTTGGTGAATAACTATTTCATGGTTACATTTGATTGCATGGCTGATCAGAATAGGGTTTTATAGGGGGGCCATTACTTTTACAACCAAGTGGGCTTGTTTATTAAACCATGGCATGCGGGCTTCCAAGTTAGGTTCCAGTTTGGGTTCGTTTCCCAAGGCTTCTACTTGAATTTTGGTGAGATGATGTTTTCTACTTACTAGCCTCAATGCTAGGGAGACTGGCTGGTTCATCATAGCAGATGTAATTTAAGGTAATGACATACACCTAGTTTTGTGTGGAAATTGGCTTAAGTAGACCATTGCTAGATTGTTTAGAAGTGTGTGCAAGAGAGTATTCATGGGTACAACAACTAGACTATGAGACCTTACCTTTTTGATGTCATTTTTGCCTTGAATATAGAAACCTCTAGCATAGATGTCCAAAGGCCAAGCCTTTGGAGGCTCAATCTTCTCAACCTCCTCATAATCCACCTAGGGTGGAGAAGGGAAAGGATCCTATTTAGGGTAATGGTGTTGGGGATGATGGCTTTATCCCTATTAGAGCTTAGAACAAAAATAAGGGGCAGAAAAGGCCTTTGAAGGAAAGGCAAGATGATGATACTTTTAATCGATTCAAGGTGTTTGATGATCTTAGCCAGCAGGAAGTGAATCTGAGATTGTCAGATTTGGAACAATGGACTATCGATACTGAACAACATGGGCCTCTTGTTGAGGTGGTACAGGTTATCTAGTAGGAGGTGAGTATGGGCTTGTTGAGCTTAGAGCAAGATGGGAAAGGTCCACAACATGAAGGGTTCAGTTGAGAGGTGCTTCTTGCTCCGCAGGTTGATGGGACTATGAATTTGGAAATAGATCAACAAATGGTGGCTCAAGAGGAGTCAGGTTGTGTTGCTAAAATAATGAAGCTCAGTGAGGCTTTGGCTCACCCCTCGCGAAGAGTGGGCATGGTGGTGGGTAAGAACAATAAATTGTCTCCTAATTTGGGTATTTTGAAAAAAGATCTAAAGAAAGGGGAGGCAGAGAAAGTTTCTAAGCTTGGTGGGAAGAATGATGTGGAAAAGATTAAAATGATAGGGGAGACATCAGTGGAGTTAGGGTTAGTCAAGAGTTTGGATTCACATTTTTTGAGCCCCTTGAAATGATATTTCTTTCATGGAATGTAAGAGGCATGAATAGTGAGCCTAGAAAAAAAAGTTGTTTAGGATCTGGTTAGTCGTCACTCTCTTGATGTCCTTTTTCTATAGGATACTAAGCTTTTTATTGAGTGTATGATGGACTTAGTGCCTAAGATATGGAGGAATGGTGAATTCCAATGCATTGGTGTTGAAGAATCTTCATGGGGGTGGCTTGATTATGGAACCCTCAGAATGTTTTCCCCTAGTGGTGGGTGTCTTTTAAGTCATCTCTCTCCATGGTGGCTTCTTTTTTTGTGAGAAGGGAAATTGTTATTTCTTCCAAAGTGTATGCATCTGTGGAGCTACAAGGAAAGCAACTCTTGGTGGTACTGTGAGGCTGGAGGCCTTAACATTGTTGCTCTAGGACAACATCTATACTCTGAATCTTGTGGATGTCAAGCCAAGAAATGGATAATTTACCTGGAATAATTAGAGGGTTGGTGACAACTACATAGTGGAACACCTGGATCATTCAATGTCTCCTGCTTTTGGGTTGGTGGTATATGGTCTTCAAGCTTTGACGTTTTGGACTGGAGGGGTTTGGACCATTGGCCTATAAAGTTGTCTATCCTCTCTTCTAGGTTGCCCTGGACTTCAACCCTCAAGTTCCAACTAATGTGATTGTGTGACCCTGATCTCCATGGCTATGTTACTCAGTGGTAGAGGGATGGTAGACCTTCCTATGGCATGGCTATGTATGTATTTTCTAAGCTTCTTCATTTTTTTAAATATTAGCTTAAATGCTAGAATCGATAATTCTTTGGAAATATTTTTAGTGCCAATTTGGCTACATAGGCGGAGCTAGATGGTATTACCAGGATAATTAGGGAGAATGGGGTGATGGAGAATTTGTTGCTAGAGGAATCAAGGGCCTTGAAAGCTTTGGAAGAATGGGAGTTAAGGGAGGAGATCTTTTGGAAATAGAAATCTTGGGTTGAGTGGCTCCATGAAGGTGACATAAATTCTTCTTTCTTCTTCAATTTTGTAAAGGTTAGATGTCATGGTAATTCTTTTCCTATTTTGGTCAATGAAAGGGGAGAGACTTTGTCCTCTTTTCATGATATCTCAAAATAAGCCATTCAGTATTTCACTACCCTATTTAGAGAGGATGTCCAGGGTAGTTGAGTGCAGGAAGCATGGGTCCTTTCTTGTATCCCTTCCCTACTGTCTAAGGAAATGATGGATCAACTCATGGGAGAGATCACTCTAGCAGAGCTAGAGGGGACTGTGTTTTAGATAAAGAAGGGGAAGGCTCTAGGCCCTGATGGTTTCCTGATTAAATTCTTTCATGAGTTTTGGGAGATTATCAAGCTGGACTTATTGGAGGTGGTTCAAGAATCTTTGAGGAACAAGAAAATGTTAAAAGATCTGAATTTCACTTTCCTTGCACTCATTCCCAAGTGTGAAGGGGTGGATAGATTAAGCCGATTTCATCCCATTTCTCTTTGCAATGTGGTGTATAAGATTATCTCAAAGATAATTGCTAATAGGTTGAAAAAATGGCTACCGATGCTCATTTATGAGGAGCAGAGTGGTTTTGTGGAGTATAGGAAGATTCTAGATGGTATTATTATAGCTGCAAAATCCATTCATTCTATGGCCAATTCTAGAGAAAAAGTGATGTTTATCAAGCTTGATATGGCTAAGGTATATGATAGAGTCCGATGGTTTTTCCTCCAAAGGGTTCTAGCTACTTTTGGCTTTGGTGAGGAGTGGATTCAATGGGTCATGAGTTGTGTCAAATTTGTATCTTTCTCTATTTTAATCAACGGGGAGAACTCTGAGCTTTTCAATGCTTCTCGTGGGTTGAGGCAAGGTGACCCTCTCCCTCCTTACTTGTTCCTTCTGCTCGTTGAAGGTTTGGGTCACCTTCTGAGAAGTCATGTGGAGTTGGGCCTCATCTAGGGATGGTGGTGGGGAGGTTACTTTCCCCCTTAGTCCCATTTGTAGTTTTTGGATGACACTGCTTTGATGGGGGTGGCCACTATTCTAGAAGTCGTGAATCCCTACAAGATTTTGGATATTTATCTTGTGGCTTTGGGTCAATTAATTAATGAAGAAAAGCCTTCCATTTTTTTCTTCAACACTCTAGATTCTATTCAGAAGAGAATTACTCAAATTCTTCAGTTTCAGATTAGGGCCCTTCCATTATCTTATCTCAAGATTCCTATTGTTTTAGGCAAGTTAGCTATGGATTCATGGAAACCTATCCTAGATAAATTTTGTGTGAAAGTTACTCATTGGACCAATCGCTAACTATCCTTTGTGGGTCATGTTCAATTTCTTAAGTTGTTTGTTTAGATTCTCCCCATCTATCAATGTATGCTTCAGGTGGCCCCGATGGGATTCGTTAGGGAGCTAGACTCATTAGATAGACAATTCTCATGGGTTGGAAGTTTTTCATCTTCCAAATGAAGCCTTGTTAAATGGGATACCATTTGTTGTCCTACGCAGTATGGTGGTTTGGCGCTGAGGCAATCTTCGCTAGAAGGTACAACTTTGGTTGCTAAACTTTATTAGTGATGGTGCACTGAGTAGGAGTGGATATGGACTAGGATCCTTTCCCATAAGTATTTATAGGGTGTTCCTCAAGAAGATATCCCTCCTTACCCTTTGGTGGGAAAGGGATCAATAATTTGGGCTACTCTCAAGAAAGGAGTTGCGCTTGTTAAGGAAGGATTATTTTGGATTTGTAAATGTGGGATGGAGGTTATGTTTTGGATGGAATCTTAGGATGGTCACCCCCCCATTATCTCCCAGTTTCCTAAGTTCGAGATCCCGAGTCATAGATTTGGTTATGTGGGCTGGTTGAGGGTGAGTGACTTTAAGTTGCTTTCTTTTCATGGATAGTTAGTGAGTGCTAGGTGGAAGAATCCTGATGAGAGACAGGTGGTGGGCATGGAAGAGGAGTGTGTGGTGCTTCATAATATTCTTTTTAGTAGATAGTGTAACTTTCTCATGGATAAGGATGCTCTTGCATGGTCTCCCAACCATAAAGGTCATTATACGGTTGCTTCCAGTTACCAGAGGCTGCTCTCTCAAAGGATTGAGGGGATGGAGGTTCCTTAGTGTAAGAGGGTTTGGAATAAGTTTTCTTGGCCAAAGTGCAACTACTTCATCTAGACTTTAGCTTGGAACAATTGTCTAACTTGGGATAATATTCAGAAGCACAGATTTTAGGGCCCATCTAGGTGTGTTCTTTGTGGGCAAGGTGAGGAGGATTCTTCTCATCTATTTTTTTGATGTCCTTTTACTTTGCAACTCTAGCATTCTTGGAGTGTATTTTGGAACAGTCCCTATGTTCATGCCTCCTCCTTGGTGGATTTCTAAACTAGCTTGGGAAGACCACCCTCATTGGCTCCCTTTTTCTAGGATGCGTGGCATGTTGGACCTGTCTTCTGATTGTGGCAAGTGTGGTTGGAAAGGAATAGGAGGTTCTTTAGAGGAGAGAACTTGAGGAATACACCAGGTGTAGTGTAGAATCCTTAGTATGATTCAAGAGACGATTGAAGCTAAGGGAGATGTAGTGCTACCGTTGGAGAAAAGGGATGTAGAAATGGTGGCTAGGATGGGTATCCACAACTTATCTTCGTACTTTGCTTGTTGTAAGAGTGGTAGGAAAGTGAGGTAGTGAGTTCAAAGATTAGGGAATTACAGCCCCCTTTGGTTGGAATTTTGAAGATCAATATTGATGGTTCTTCCAAGGAAAATTTGAGACTTGCTGGAGTTGGCAAGGTTGGTAGGGACTCTTCTGGTGTGGTGGTTTTCCTCTTTTCTATCCATAAATTTTTGCAGACTATTAACCTTATGGAAGGTTTGGTGATCCTTCATGCTTTGGAAAGGGCCTATAAGTTGGGATGGTGTCAAGTTATTTATGAATCAAATTCTTAGGTTTTGGTGAACTTGCTTAAGGAACAAAAGGTGTCCGAGGTTAGTTGGCAGTTAGCGGTGATGGTGCAATATATATTGCAGATTGGCACTTTAATTGAGATGGTGTCATTTGTCCATATTCTAAGGGAGTGGAATAGGACAGCTGATTATTTAGCCAATGGGCTTAAGAGCATTTGGTTGGTTGGTAGATTGACGATTGGGATTAAGTCCCCTAGGAGCTCTGTTCAGACTTGGAGAGTGTTCTTGCTAAAGATGACACTAGTGCTAGTTGATTTTGTTTGGTCTATTCTTTTTGGGATTTCGCCCTTGGCTTTGATGTAATACTTCTTTTTTAGGTTCAATAATTTTTTTACCCCTTTTATAAAAAAAAGTGTTAATTTGTGAGAAATTTTATGTAAAAAAAATTATACTATATTATTATTATTTTTAATCATACATATTAATTATGAAAAATATTATATCTTTAATAAAGTAATGAAAATAATTTAAGTGTTATGTTAAAACATATAATATATTATTTAAATTAACAATATTTTTAAATAGGAATCATAATTCTTAAAAATATCAATAAATAATAAAAACATAAAATCTAATATAAACCATCAATATAAAATTCCCAATGAAATGAACTAATTTTTCATTACTTTAAATTAAGATATAAAAAATAATGATGCATTAACATGAAATAAATAGAAAAATGATATGAAAGGTCAATTTAACTATTCTTGACTTATTTCATTCTAATGGCATAATTTCCTTAAAATCCATTTAAATACAATGATTAATGTAACCAATGTGTCCAAAACGAACTTTATTGTAGGAATGTTAGAGTTGACTATGGATGCCAAGATCTATGGACCAAATGGAAAGCATAAAAGAGAGAGAAGAATATGACAAGAATAAACTGTATTCAATGTTAATGATATGAGATGATTGTTGATTACAAATGAGAGAAACCCCTTGGTTATATAGCCAAGGTGAGATGCAAGATGTCATAGGATTATGATAAGTGTCTTAATCATATGACATGTGACAACTAATCACACTTACCTAGGTTCACATGTAGTAGTTGTCAAAAGATAAGATAACAACTAATGACAACTAGCATCTTCTAGAAAGATTCCTTCCTATGACCTAAGTAAACTTAACATGTGTAAATAAGTCCCTTAGTAATGAATGAACTAGGTACAAGACTTTATTTACACCAACACCCCTCCTTAAGTGCAACTTAGCGAGTAGCAGATTATTATGCAAATGACACAAAGATGCAAAGATGGGTCCCGACTACTAGGCCATGTTAGGTACCCCTATACATGCAATGCAATCTCTCACAAATGGAGAAAAGGAGAAAACCCAGTGGGACAAAACTCCTCCCCAAAAGAGAGATGAGATACAAAAATAGAAATGCTCTCAATGAAGATGTGAGCACTAACCTACAAATCTTGCTCAAACCAAGACAAATATTAACATTTAGTCAATTTAAACAAGGCAAATATAATGCTCCCTATAAAATTCATTTGAACACAAGAATAACGAAAACAAAGCACAAAAGTAAGCAAAACACAATAGAACATTATTCCAATAATCAAACCAACATCTTATAGGGGGATTGGTGCTATTTTGATATAGAAAATAGCGCTTTCCCAACCCCTTTGGATAAGCTATGTGATGAAACTGATATGAAGATACTATGAAGATGGGAAAAATCAGTTCTCAATTGAAGAGAGTGACTTTGCATGAGGTTTGTGGATGATTTGTTGAAGAATGATGCCTCTATTTAAATATGTTGAAGTTGAAATAATGCTTGTGAGAGAGCAATGCGGTATAAAAATTTGGCCAATGAGATGAAGCCACTTGTCAACTTGTGATAGGTTGAGGAATGAGCACATTTTGGTCAATGTGCGAAAGAGGGGGAGATTCAAATTTGAAATTCAGAGTTAAATGCTGAATTTGACTTTTGCAAGAGACATGTAAGAGACATGTAAGGGATCATAAATGCCTTGTTGGATGTACATGTCAAATTGGGGGGAGATTCAAATTTGAAGAATATTCCTCAAAGATGCCATGTTGATGGAAAATGTTGATTTTATAAATGAATTATAATGCTTTATTGGTGCGAGTGGGAAAAGCTAGAGGATGTGATGGGTGGTTAGATTAGGTTAATCAGGATTAGATTATCTTAGGTGATTATTTAGATGCTTTGACCCATTTGACTTGAATACTTTGATTTATTTAAATCAAAAGTGATAGAAGGTGATTTCAGACTTAATTAAATAAAGATTTGATTTATTTAATCAAGGAGGGTGATGTTAGGATCAAGTTTATTTATTTAATTTAAATTGATGACTTTAGGATATTGACAAAATAAACTTGATTTATTTGATGAATGGATGAATATGACTTAATCAAATGCATGATTTCAATTTCACATGTCTACATTTTGCCCCTCTTTGAAGCAATGTATTTGCTGTGTTGGTTCAAAGAATAAACTTGCCACGATCAAAATTTAATTTTTTTAATTTTTTTTTGGTTGCCCTAGCGGAAAGAAGTACACTAGTACATTGCCCCCTCGAGAGATTGAGCGAAAAGATTCTATTTGAGGGTCGATCTCGCAATAAAGAGGTTCAAAATGGATGGTTATGGATGATGATGCAAATGAGATGGTTTTAAGATGCTTAGGCTAACAGATCTATATTATCTTAAACAACTTAAATGATGATATGATGTGAGATGGATGAGATTATATGATTTATGAGATGCTTAGACTAAAAGATCTATATTATGATGATGATTATGCATGTGAAATGATATGTAGAATACTGATGGTTTGTGGATGCAGAATGGATGCATTGGTGATGATGATTAACTATTCATGACGTGATGTTAGTGTGGAAAAGAAGACTTTAGATGATGATAAGAGGATCCAACAAGCCAACTTTATGAGAGATGATGACGATAAATGATGATGAGAAATGGATGATTTTCTTATCAAGGATTGGGATTTTAAAAGGGCTACTTACCTTATGTTTGATTACACATGTAGATACGATGCATCAAGGTATAAAGAACCAGGATGGCATTGTACCTAGTGCGATGGAGTTTGACTCAACAAATAGATAGGAGTATTCTTGTTCACACTTGACATACAGAAACCTTGCTAGGATGTACCTAAGAAAGCAAGTATTCGCCAAGTTATTTTACAAGAAAGTCCAACAAGCACAATAGACAAAAGGATAATGATCCTTGCCCCATTCCTATTTCTCTATTTATCCTCTACTTGAATATCATTGAGAAGTCCCTAGAATGAGCACAATAAAATAGATCAAAAGAACAGATCAAGTACACAAGCAAGCCAATGTTCTTCATACCTTCAGCTAGAGGGATGTGTTTTGATATGATAAGAATCCAAGTGATCTCCCAAAATGATGCCCATTGTTGGAATGATATATCCTAGGACATGCATTATATAGGATGATGATGGTTTGATAAGTTGATTGATAGGCTGTTGATATAAGGTTGACTGGCATGTTTGAAAGTGATCAAGAATTTGATTTTGCGTTTAAAAGTTTGTTGTTTCAATTTTGATTTTTGTATTTGTAGTTTGATTTTTGCTTACTATTATGATTGTTTCTATTTGTGTTGCCAAAGGATGAAGGTGATGATCCATTTATTATGGATGATTGATTATTGTGGGTGAAAGAAAAATGGGATAGATGGATTTTTTCAAATATTTGGATGTTTTTGACATTTTTGGAATGTTTTGAGGCTGTTTTTGAAGATTTTGCAAATGTTTTGATTTTCCAAATTTTTAAATGTTTTTTGGGTTTTTGAGATTTTATGAATGTTTTTGGATTTTTCATTTTTTTTTTATGTTTTTGGATTTTGTGTCTTGAGGGATGATCAAAGATTACCCTTGCCTACATTTAAGCTCAGAGATGACATAGTTCAGATGGAATGTTTTTGGCATTTTTATTTTTATTTTTTGAGTGTTTTTTTTTTTTCTATTTTTTGATGTTTTTGGATTTTTTGCATGATTTTGATGATTTGGATATGGATATGTGTGATGATATTAGTGCTCTATTTTGGGTTTTAGTTGAAAACCAAGCTAAGGTTGATTGATCTAATTGGTGGATAGATGATGATGATAACATTATTGAGGATACACAACAATGCAAGGATTTGATTGATCAAGATTGATGACAATAACATTGTTGAGGATGCACAACAATGTAAGCATAGTGTTAAGCAACACAATGATCAGGAAGGATATCTCAAGATTATGGATTGATTGGATTTGATTGATCAAGATTGTTTAAGCTTGGTTTGGAACAAAAGATGCTTGGATGATTTGATGTGATGTTTGAAGTGTAACTTAGATGCAACTGATAGTGATTACTTGGATTGATGTTTGATGAAAGATGAAGATTGATAAGGAATGTCTTCTCATCAAAATATGCCATGGGCTAGTGATTTGGATTATTGCTCACAAGTGGTTTAACCAATTTGGTTTCACATTTTCCAATGTTTGGATCGCCACATAAGTAGGAGGATATAGATCAACATTTATTCTCGAAGCAAGATGCAAATATCTGCCCCTAGTGTCTAGCAATGTATGGAATATTATGGATGGATGGATATAGTAAGCACCCAAAGGATTCCAAGGATTATCTTGTGATAAGATAAGGTGTTTGAACAAAGGAATGCTTCATTGGATAATGCTTCATGGCTTAGATAACACTAGGTAGGATAGGATCAATGAAAATGACCCATGTCAAGATGTTTATTGTAAGAAAGTGTAAAGTGTGCCCCAAACTTTCATGAAGATCAAGATAACTTGGATGATGGATGCAGATGTATGAAAATGGATTGGATCAATGGTTTATGGATGAATGGATTTATTATGGATTAGTTGGATGGAATGCTTAATTTATTACGGATGGGATGAGATGCTTTCACCTGAACTGGTGCACGTAGATGCTTGATTCTACACATGACGCCTCTTTTCCAGCTTTTCATCATGGTCTTTCCCAAAGCGCCATGAAGTGGTTTTCAATAGAGGATGATTTTTTGCTCTTTACTATTTTCAATCCTTTTTTTTTTTTTTTGAATTTTCATATTTTTTGATTTTTTGTATTTTTTTGAAAGATTTATGCTGACCCACCTAGTGGTGTTGATGTAGATGCTTCTGTCATAATGTGCCATCGGTGTCCTGCTGAAGAAGTTGCTTTGCTCAGATATGTGCACATGAATACAACTTTTGGGATTCTTGATTTGCTTTGTTGATACTAGAGTTGACTTCATCTTGGTGCGCACATCGCGATAGAGTTCCTTTTGAATCCTTATGATGAAGGTTCATTGCCAATACATGGTCAATGTGAGAATTGGATATCATGCATGGAGGCATGGATGGAGTGTATTTAGGGATAAAAGATAGATTGGTTGTCAACTTGGAATCTTTGACTCTCCAAACTTTAGATGATGAGCAATGATGGGTGGATACAAAAGTGTGCATGGAATTAGGACCAATTGTTTGATACACTTTGTACATCACTTGAAAATCTTGCTTTTGATTTTGTGGAAATCTTTGATGGGTACTTTTCCTTCTTTTATTTTTCCCCATAGTTTCTTTGACTGATGGAGTTTGATAGGGATAATATTTCTTTGTATTCTTTGGTATCCATATGTATTTCATTTGTCCTTCATGCTTCTCATCTTCTTTTTCTTTGATAAATTTCTTCATACTTTGATTAAATTCTTTCTTTTGACGTTGGTCCCAATTCATGGATGGGATGATGGGTGGATTAAGATTCCTGACATGGCTGGTTGTAGTATTGACACTAGTTTCAACATAAGGATTCTTCGTGCTCCCTATGTTGACGTTTTCTTAAGATGAATTTTCCCCTAGTATTGTGGAAGTAGTACCTTCATGCTTTGATTTTGCTTGTTTCGAGAGTTCCTGTTTCGAGTGCATTTTTTGATAAATGACCATTATAGATGATGTTATTTTGATTGGATGCTCTGCTGACTCTGAAACAACATGTTCTATCTGACTGGTGTCCTTGAGTGGATAATGTTGGATATCTTTATACATGATGTCTTCAATCTGGATTTTGGATATATCTAATCCTGATGTTGACAACTTTGTTTGGCTGTAGGAATCGATAACCTGATCTTTTTGTGTAATAATGTTAAGAGTAAAGGAATCTTGTTTTGAATGAAGATCATCTACGTGTCCATCAGCCAAAAGCCTCTCACGGGTAGATGGAGGAGTATGTGCTACATGGATATGACCATCTTGCATAGATAGGAGAGTATCCATTAGATTATTGTAGTATCTTGAAGATAAAAATTCATGATCTTGAATGATTTTAGAGTTGCTTTCAAAATGCTTTGGATCAAGTTCTTGACATGGGTTAGTTTCAAAGGATGGATTGTTTACAAAGGGTTCTTGGATGTCACCATTAGACATGGTAAGTGGTTCAATATCCTCAAGTGTCGAGTTCAAGGTTCCTTTAGTATCTGTAACCATGAGGTCAAAGGATGTCAATAAGTCTTGGAAAGGAACATTGCTAGACTTTGGTGAAAGACGTTGATCATGCTTTGGAATAAAATTTTGAGATATGTCCTCTAACTCATAAGGCGATGTAGAGATATTTTCAATATGATCATTGGTCGATGGATTGTAGATTATGTCAATGGGATCAAATAATTATAACACTCCTTGAAATAGATCACTAAAGAGTTGACCATCAGATGGGGTGGAAACATCTTGAAGGTGCTCATCAATGGATAGGTCTTGGTCATTTTTTTCAACAATTGTGGTGGAGGGATTTCCAATGTCTTCAACCATAGGTTCAAATGATGTTGACATTTCTTGAATTGGATCTTTGTTGGTTGGTGGATTTTGATCGTGATTGAAAAGTGACTCTTGACATATGTTGATTTGATCTTCAGATGAGATAGAAATATCTTAAATGTGCTCTTTGATGGATAGATCTTGATCATTGCTTTCAGGAATTATGGTGGGGAGATTGTCAATGCTATCACCAGTGGTTGAATGTTCATCACTATCCCCAATAGTTATCATTTTCTGTGTTTGTGCTTGTGTTTGTTGGGTAGCTTGAGAGGATTGTTGCACTTGTTGAGCTTGTGTTGCTTGTTTCGTGGCTAGATATTGTTGGATGGCCTTTTGGTAGGCCTGGTGAGCTTTTAGCGCAATGTTATACTATCTTGTTGTGTTTGGTTTTGTTGGTAGTGGTGGTGGATTTGGAATTGTGTTTGATGTAGTGATGGGTGTGATAGGGGTGGTTGAAGTGATCGAGGTGATAGGAATGGTCGAAATGACCGAGGTGATAGGCCCTTGGGAGACCATGTTTTGATTTGTTGGGATCAACATTGTTGCTTGATTGAATACCATCTGTTGGTGCGATATCGATGGTATATTCAAAGGATTCGGTGTGATGGCTTGATTGGTGTTAGGTGGATTCATTTGGATGGAGTGATTGGTGCTAGGTAAAGGGGGAAGCCCTAAACCAAGGAATGGCATTGATATGGGTAATGGTGATGGAGATGTCTCTTGGCGCAATGACTCAACTATTTTTGTAAGTGTAGCAATTTTTTCTCACCAAATTGGATATTGATTTTGATCTTGACTCCCTTGATATAATTGATTTAGTTTTTGTTTAATCAAATTTGGGGTTCATACTTGTGTTTTTTGAATGGGATCATGGACAAATTGATTTTGGACAATGTTCTGATTTGGGATGATGCTCATATTTGGCATGATAGGTTGAAATTGAACATTGTCTCAATTTAGGTAACTTTGATTTTGCATGGTGTTACCTTGACTTGGAGTCATTAAAATTTTGTTTGGATTTGGAACAATATTCATATGATTTGCAAACATATTTATCCCAAAGTTTGTCAGATTCATGTTTGAAAAACTTGTACTTGGTACATTCTCATTTGGGATGTAGGGATTTGGTGGGATGACGTTGTTCATTTGAAGGCTCATGCATTGATTGTTTAGTTGGTGGATTTGTAGGTTTGGACTAGGATTTAAATCTACCATTGGGAAAGGTGTCCCAAACTTTGATTTGGGAATACTCACATTTTTTGTACTATTGACATTTGTTGATGTTAATGATCCCATGTATAGTTTGTATAGATGTGAGTGTTGATAATCAATCGGTGTTGTAAGGCTTTGATAGCTTAGTTGACTTGGATTAGTCATGATGTATGGATCAAGTTTATATTCCATGTTCCTCTTGTGTTCTGACCTTGTTGCAAAAGGGACCTCTAAGGTTCTTAGGACCAATGATGAGATGAAGGATGAAAGGGATGAATGATATGAGTTTGAACATTTAGGAACTTTGGATCAATGCTAGACTTAGGGTTTGATTTTGATTGGTTTGATTTAGATAATGAACTTATAAACCCTAAGATGTTAGAAGTTATCTTAGGATGAACTCGTTCAAAGGAGTGCTAATTCAATTAAATGTATGAGAAAGAATGCATTCACATACACCTAACTAAACAAAGTGATTTTGATTTTGATTATTTACCCAAGTATAGAATGACGTTTCCAAAGCTCTAAAGTTGTTTGGTGGGATGGATTTTGATAAATGTTTGGGATGGCTGAAATGTTTGATTTGATCCTAAATGAACCTAGGAAGGACTTCTTTCCAATACCAAGATAGTGAAGAATATCCCTTTGTCTAAAAGTAATTCAAAATCAAAAGATCAATGTTTACATGAAAACCATATGATCAAAAGATGCCAAGCACATATGTGGGGTCCAATTGATTTAATCTTTCCTTAATGAATTTATTTTACCACAAACACACTCTTGATTAGATTTTTAATCTAGATGTCTAATGTCTCAACTTTCCCATTATCCTACAAAGTGTATTATGCAGAAACCAGGGAAATTTGAGGCAAGAGTTACCTATTGTTGACCTTAGTAGGAGAAAATTGAGATGAAATTCAAATGCTTAGATGCCTCTAAGGATAAAATCCCAAGGGCAAGCAATAACATGTGAATTTGTTCAAGGATATTTGCTTCTCCTAAAGGGTTTGAGATTTGATGCTCATGTTGAATGTTGGTTTTCCAATGTTTTCAATCAAAGCACTATGTTTTCAAACTGATTCACAAGCAATATAACATCCTAGATCAATTGGTACATTTTTCTTGGTGGTCTTGCCTCATGCCTTTCGTAGTAGAAGAGATGATTTTTCATGTAGCCAAGGAAAAAATATAAAGGTATGTTAAGAATGAAGTCTTAACGTCTATATTTTGACCAAGATTGGACATGACAAGTAAATTCTTGGAATCTAAGTTGCAATGCACCACTTTGATAAACTCATTGGATGGACTGGTTGGTTGCTACAAACAAGGGTTCTATTTTGGACTTTCTGTTCATGGAGATTGACCCATATGGCAAGATTCCCCTTTCGGATCCATCTTGTCAGAGCCAACCGCGTGATACTGGTGTTTACTCCAATACCCACATTTATATCCCGGTTGGAAATACTCTTGGCTTTAGAGTGTTACCAATTGAGTCGTTCCCTTGGGTGAGTACTTTTTCCCCAAGGAAGGCCCTCTAAGATAGAAAAAAGCAAATAAACTTATTCATAGTTCGATCAAACCTTGTTTAGAAACAAAGGGAGAACACATGAAATAAGCTCACTCACACTCGCATAATGTTTTTTTCAATTTTAGACCCAAAATGAAGTGTGGAGGAAATCTTTTATGCAACTTAATGTCATCAAAAAGACTTTTGATTCTTAAGATCGCTATGAAGCATGAGAGAAATGCATACGCCTTTTTAGATGAGATTAATTTGAATAAGAGATTACAAAACATGAAAAACACATGGTCGTTTTAAGCCTCAAAGCAATGATGAATTCATTTTACAGCACCAAAGTTGAGTGTGAGGTTGCTTGTTCAATTTTGGACCAAATTGAAATCTAGTTGATGTCTAAGGTTTAATTTCTACCCCAATATTTGGAAGTAAACAAAGTAATGATTGATTTTAAACCCAAAAATGATTTAGTTGGCCTAAGAAAGCAATAATTGGAAGCTCTAAGCATTAAAAAATGCTTTGTGAATTTTGAGTTTAACAATCAATTTTCTAACTCCAATTTGCTTGCCTTGTCTCGATTTGAATGCTTGATTCCAATGTCAACTTTTAATGCAAGAGTTCCCCTTCCTTAAAATCCTAAATCATTCATTGATAATGCACAACAAAGCTTTGTTGATGATCTCCTTAGAAAAAAAAATGATTTAAACCTATGCAAATAGATCAAGAGAGTACCATACATCATTCAAGAATTAGTGACATTACCAAAACAAAAAAAAATATTTTGGATGGTGGTCCAAGATTGCTTCTCCTTCATGTAATTATCATATACTACCTGCAGCCTTCGTGGGGTAAAATTTTTAATGCTACACATAGTTTAACATTGCTATTTCTTTTAACAGATTTATTCTTCCCTAGCATTTTCCTCTTTGATTTATGACACCTGTTGACATTAAATGGCATCTATTGAAATAAAGTGGTCTATTTTGGTCCACAATGCAATCAAGGGTGCAGTCTATAAGCTTTATGTTTTTAGTAACTGCTACGTTTGTGAAAAACAATAGAAAGTATTAAATACTCATAGTAAATGGTCCTTAACTTGCAGCCACGATCCACTGACTTCCCCATTTCCAATCAAATGCTCTCATTAAGTATACACAGATTTTGTCAGAATTTTCAATTTAATTTTTTGACAGAGATTTTCTGCAAGTGGGTTATTATTAAAGATTTTAACAGGTAAGGAGTAGTGACATCACTAAAGGCAATAACTAGCAGCTACAAATATTCCAATGGTATGAAGGCATTCAACATAGATTCAAAACTATCACCCATCCACTACACTTACTAGGCAAAGGAATAAACAAGACTTAGGATGATATCCCGCACCTTAAGATCTAAGACCTGCATCAGTTCACATATTAGTCATATCTAATGCATGCTTCAAAGGCGTGCTTTTCTGTTTTATGCCACTATTAAAATCTAAGTTCTCTCACATGGTTGTTATCAAAATCATAGATGCTAAGCTTGTATGCTACATATATTATGAATATCTAAATGTATAAGTCATTTATGACCTACAAATATTAACAACATCTAGCAAATATTAGCTGTAATGAGATAATACAATGCATAGGATGACAAATAAAAGAAAATGTAGAATATAAAGTGGAGTCAAATAAAATGTAAACCCTCTTCTGTAAATAGAATCACCTTAGCAAACAAAAATTTAGGTACATGAGCCTTTTAACAAAATCCCTCAAAGGAATATTGCCTCATGAAAAGCATTGACTATGCCAGGCATTAGAACAAAATCCCTCAAAGGAATGTCACCTCATGGAAAGCATCGATTGTGCCAAGTGTAAGAACAAAATCCCTCAAAGGAATGTTGCCTCATGGAAAGCATTGACTGTGCCAGGCGTTAGACTTACACCTCTCTTCATGTAGCCACACTTTACTGTGTATTCTCTGAGGTGCAGACATTTTGTCTTAAAGAAATCTGAATGCCATACTATAAATGAAATGGGAATGCAGCATTGCGTTCTATCTAAGTGAACTATCCATAGTATGAAATATTTATTTGAAGATTCAAATGTTCAAATGCCTCTGCCATAGGCTGCAACAATGCCTCATGTAATACCATACTTTGATTTACAAATCCATTAGTAAAATAGAAATGGTTGCCACACGACTTTGGTTTTTTTTTTTAATAAAGTAAAGACAACTTGCATTACAAGAAAAATCAGACAAGAAGATAATGTTATGTCATGTTAATAATAGCAAGTAGGAGCAAATGATAGTGACATATTTGCAGAAAGCAGTGTATCAAATTTCTTGGGATTTTTTTACCTTGACTGACGATGCATGCAGAATATGCACAGATAAATGAAACATCTAACAATGGACTCCCAATATTCTGAATTGTACTCCACTATCTCATTCATAGCTTAAACATTAATGCAAGCCAAGTTCATGAGATAGTGTTGGCATGTGAAAATAGTGGGGTATTCCAGTGTTTATTTGTTGATAGGGCATCACATCCTCTCTTCATAAATTTTCTTTGACTGCTGATTTCAAAATGAGCTTAAGATAAAAGAAACAACAAATTAATATAGAGGTATTTAATGGGTAGATCCACAGATATTACAGCTCCTTCTAACCGAAAGTTAGCAAACAATATAATGGTTTAAAAGCTAGTGCAAATTTCAAGACATGCTATGCTAAAATATGGATGAGGAAGGTAGCGATTGAATCGGATTCAGAAGATGGAAACACTTAAAACCATATAAAACCATATATGTTGTGCATAGAATCTTTGAAAATAAGTCAAATGAGACTTATTTGCTATGCGAGAAGATGGCATAAAACACTACGTTGCAAGTAAAAAGTGAAGTTAGCTCATAAATCCATAATTCCTAGCAACTATGAGGTAAAGCAATAAGTGAACCTACTAAAATAACAAATCAGATGGTAGTGTACCAGTTGAAAACACACGCTAAAAATAGAGAGCACAAAATAAAAACTTTTAAGGCTGCAAACAAGGCATCACATGCTGGGACATTCATTCATGTTTATAAAACACGGTGGGTGCCAAAATGTGAGCACTAACCTGCAAATCTTGCTCAAACAAAGACAAATATTAACATTTGGTCAATTTAAACAAGGAAAATATAATGCTCCCTATAAAATTCATTTGAACACAAGAATAACGAAAATAAAGCAGAAAAGTAAGAAAAACACAATAGAACATTATTCCAATGATCAAACCAACATCTTATAGGGGGATTGGTGCTATTTTGATATGGAAAAAAGCCCTTTCCCAACCCCTTTGGATAAGCTATGTGATGAAATTGATATGAAGATACTATGAAGATGGGAAAAATTAGTTATCAATTGAAGAGAGTGACTTTGCATGAGGTTTGTGCATGATTTTTTGAAGAATGATGCCTCTATTTAAAGATTCTCAAGTTGAAAGAATTCTTATGAGAGAGAAATGTGGGATAAAGATTTGGCCAATGAGATGAAGCCACTTGTCAACTTGTGATAGGTTGAAGAATGAGCACATTTTGGTCAATGTGCGAAAGAGGGGGAGATTCCGATTTGAAATTGAGAGTTAAATGTTGAATTTGACTTTTGCAAGAGACATGTAAGAGACATGTAAGGGATCATAAATGCCTTGTTGGATGTACATGTCAAATTTGGGGGAGATTCAAATTTGAAGAATATTCCTCAAAGATGTCATGTTGATGGAAAATGTTGATTTTATAAATGAATTAAAATGCTTTATTGGTGCAAGTGGTAAAATCTAGAGGATGTGATGGGTGGTTAGATTAGGTTAATCAGGATTAGATTAGCCTAGGTGATGATTAAGATGCTTTGACCCATTTGACTTGAATACTTTGATTTATTTAAATCAAAAGGGATAGAAGGTGATTTCAAAATTAATTAAATAAAGATTTGATTTATTTAATCAAGGAGGGTGATGTTAGCATCAAATTGATTTATTTAATTTAAATTGATGACTTTAGGAGATTGACAAGATAAACTTGATTTATTTGATGAATGGATGAATATGACTTAATCAAATGCATGATGTTAATTTCACGTGTCTACAGAAGAATGAGAAGGTAAAAACCCCAGGTGAGGAAAAGGACCCCCGCATAAGAGAGAAGTAGAAGAGAGACAAGGAAACACCCCCTTAATGTTGAGTCTCCTACAATGATGGTAGAGGCTGGACATTGAATGCTGAAGATGATCCAATCTTTTCGAACAACATTCCACCCATTAGGAAGAAAAAAAAACCATGGATGTATGCAGGATGTCAAGAAGATTGATGGTGTATGATGATGTCTCTGAAGCATGCTCAAGTACCTCCATGTCAATGTCGAAAGTTGAAACACTCCAAACAAACGTTCTAGGCCACACTGCTGAAGAGGACAATCCAACATCTAGTAGAGATGAATGTAGAACATGATCCATGGACAAGGATATCACCTCTAAAGACAAAGAAGCCTCCTCCAAATGTTGTCCAAAAGTATCCACACTCATGCCAATGTACGAAGAATGATCATGTAGAAAATGAACAAGAGGGTCAAGGTTCTTCTCCATAAAAAAGAAGATGACTGCTATCGAGGATGTCTCCCAAATCTGCAAGATGAGGTTCCACAAACAAGTCTGAAATACCTGTCAGGAAGTCATCCAAAGTAGCCATATTTGGAAGATAATGAATATCCTACTGCACTGAATCACAAGGATCCAAAACTGTTGAATCACAAGTGTCCTCAAGTACAACAGTAGATGGAGGAGATAGAATGCATGGCTCAAGGATTGGATATGATATGAGAACTCCCAAGTTCAAGAAGCCAAATGTCTCCTCTAAAGCATGGTGTATGTGATCAACAGTTGAAGGAAGAATGTTACCATCAGAAGCAAATCGTGCAAAGGTGTATAATTGAGATGAATGATCAACCACCCCAGTAGCAATGATCTCTCAAGTCTCCAAGTCTCAAATGATAATCAAATCAGGACTGAACTCCACAGTTCTCCCATCTCCACCATGTGTAATCTGATAAATGGAAAGGAGATTGCTCGTCAAATGAGGAACACACAAGACATCCTGAAAAGTGTTGTCCCCAGTGCTAATGGATCCCTTCCCTATTACACTCATGTATGTATTGTTTCCCATCAAGATAGGAGACATAGTACAAGGCTGAAATGAAGAGAAGATAGTCTATGAAGATGCCATATGATGTGATGCTCCTGAATCTAGAAGCCATCTCCCTGATCCTAAACCTGAAAGAGCACAAAGATCTTTTCCTTTATATCCTGATGTTTGACCTTTGTCCTTTTTAGACTGTTTTAAAGTAGAAGGAGAAGAAGATTCAGGCATTCTAGAAGGAAAATCAATGTGATTCTTTTTGAGAAGATTTTTTAACTCATCAATATCCTTCTAATAACAATAGTTTTCTTCATGTCCATCCTTCTTGCAATATGCACAAAAGGCCTTTCCTTCTTTGATGTTTCTCCTTTTGAGGACGAGGATTCTGATTCTTTATGTGGCTTGTTCTTTTTCTTATTTTGCTTCTTATCAAGATTCCCTTATTCTTTCTGTACCTTAGACTCATTAGCCACCAATGCTTGTGGTTTGGAAGACTTGATTAGACCCATGTTCATTAACTTAGCTTCCTCTTGAATTAGGAGATTTTCAAAGTCATCAAACTTAGGATCAACATATGATGCTCCAATAGAAATTCGATGGGTGTGAAAGCCAAAAACAAACACTAAATACTTAGGACCAAGCTTGGATAACACATTCAAAATCAACTGTAAATCCTCTATTTCAATACTGCATTCTTTTAATTGTGTTCTTAGTTGCTTGATTTTGGAGATGTAGTATTGGATGTGGTCAAAAAATTTAGGATCAAGATTCATCAAATTATTATCAATCTCATAACCTCTAATCTTATCTATTTTACCATACAATTTCTCAAAAGTCTCCCATGCTTCTTTAGGTGTATTACATGATTCAATATGAAATTGCAAATCAAATGTCACTAATGAACATATGCATCCAAGTTTTTCCTCATGATCAATCTCCCACCTTACCAATTCTATAGCATCAGTAGCTTTTTGAATTGTGTCCTTTAGATGACCTATTAGAATTTTCATCATGAGATAGTTCCATACTAATTTTCTCCATGTAGCATAATTATGTGGATTTAGTAGGGGTTCAGTTTGAGATTTCCCCATTGCAAGAACACAAACCAAGCAAAAGAATGCAAGCAATCACTGCAATATTACCCCCCCAAATCACTCAATCAAGAAACCCCCCAAGCAATATACGATTTGGCACTTTATATTTAGTTTGTTTACAGTTGCCACTTGCCAAAAATAGTGAAGTGGTCTTTGATCTTGGTACATGAAAATGCCAAAATAGGCCACAAAATCAAGTATAATTTTTGGTATACAATGAGATCAATCTGATCACACCAATCATGCACTTTCACAAAAAAATACACCCAAAAATGTTACCATAGGAGCAAGATATGAGCTCCCGAAGTTGCCAAAATGAGGATGAAGCATCAAAACCTATGCAATTTCTGGAAAAACAAGACACCAAAACAAAAAAATGATTGCACCACTATGTAGATCATGAAAAATTATCCCAAATAAAAAAAAATTGCTCAAAAAAAGGAGCCAAAATGACCTAGATATTGAGCTTCAAATTTTGCTTATGAAAACCAAAATGCAAACAGTGAGGGGGGGGAATATTTTTTAATCTATTGATGTCACACTAACGCAATGCTGATGTCAGCAAACTAAGTGATTAAATTTGACAGATCAGGGCCTGTCAAAAGAAAGTGCACTCCTTGGCTTGAATTTGATGGGTGTTTGACCGTTGTGCTTAATATTCCTCCTCAACAGAATATGCTCTTGGCTGGAATATTCTATGGAATCTCCTATTATTCCCATCAGAATGAACTTTGAATGCCAGATTTTTTAGAATACCGGCCACCAGTTTTTCTGAAGACCGATGAAAGAATGGCCGCGGATTTGATGAATGTCATAGGGTGAAGGAATTTGAACTGCTGCCGATAGGAATTTGGTCACCGATTGAGTATGGAGCCACCAACCATGGAGATGCTACCATGTGGCAGACCTCGTACGATGTGGTACACTCATCTATGGTACTCTGTACTGTGGCTAGAAAAAAAAGTAGACAATTTTCTTTGCTTTTTTAAAGTTTTAAAGAAAAAATTCCAAATGAATTTTATATAAAAACTGCGAAATTATTTAAAACAAATTCTGAAAAATTATTTTGCAGAAAATAACATTTTCTTTTTTAATAAAATTTTATCGACTACAATAATGATGCTTGGGGGGTCATACAACTCCTTGAGTAATTTTTTTTTGCCTCACCAGATGACTTGCTCCAAAATGGATGAATTGACAGTTGATCTTAGGGTTTTTGGCCCTTTTAGATGCAATGATAGAGTCGGATTTGACCCAAAATGCTCCAAAATTGTAGCTACCTTCTCGATCTAGTAACCACTCTTCAGCTTCAAACCCTTCGAGATTTGGCCTCGTATGTCCGATTTGGATGAAACAAAAGGAAAAATCAACTTTCTCAAACCTTCTAGATGCAATGGTGAGCTTAGATTTGCACCAGCAAGCTCTAATATGAACCTACAACAAAGAGCCAAGAATGGAACACCCCCAACTCTGGAATCTCTCTTTAGAAAAAGACTCTCCAATGGCACCCAACCCGCTCTGATACCATGTTAGAATTGGCTATGGATGCCAAGATCTATGTACCAAATGGAAAGCATAAAAGAGAGAGAAGAATATGACAAGAATAAACTGTATTCAATGTCAATGATATGAGATGATTGTTGATTACAAATGAGAGGAACCCCTTGGTTATATAGCCAAGGTGAGATGCAAGATGTCATAGGATTATGACAAGTGTCTTAATCATATGACATGTGACTACTAATCACACTTACCTAGGTTCACATTTAGTAGTTGTCAAAGGATAAAATAACAACTAATGACAACTAGCATCTTCTAGAAATATTCCTTCCTATGACCTAAGTAAACTTAACATGTGTAAATAAGTCCCCTAGTAATGAATGAACTATGTACAAGACTTTATTTACACCAACAACGAAGAGTAATTATGCATTTACATAATTTTTATCACATTAGAGTTACTTCTATGCCAATATTAATTAAAAAGTATAATTTTGTTAATTATGAAAAAAGTGCCTTTAGCTTCACCTATAAGCAAGTAGAATATTGATAGATTTAGGTTTTATTTTTGTCTCTCCTTATCTAGCCTATGAACCCCAAATCTATATGTTCATCAAACAATGACCACAACTAACTGTTAGTCAATTCGAAATAAACAAACCCAATGTTCCCTATAAAATTAAACTGAACACAAGAATAATGGAAAATAAGTAAAAAGCAAGAAAAATATAATGAAACATTATTCTAATGACCAAACCAACATTCTATAGGGGGATTGGTGCTACTTTGGTGTGGAAAGTAACCTTTTCCCAACTCCTTGATAAGTTCTTGATGATGGAGATGTGTGATTCTTGACTATAATGCAAATACTCAAGTTGTGGATGATCAAATGCAAAGGATGAGCTCTCTATTTATAAGAGAGAATGATGGAGAGACATGAAAAATGGGTGAATGTGGGACTAAAGATCCACAAATTACAAGATTCCATTTTTCCAAATGTATGTGGATGGAGGATGTGAAAGTTTTGGTCAATGTGCCAATAAATGAGATTAGTTGGCCTTTTCAAATTTCAAATTTGGCTTGTTGGAGGGAGAAAAAGGCACTTAAATGCCAAGTGGGGGACATGTAAGAGGGGTTTTATTGCCATGTTGGAAGGGACATGTCAATTTTTTTTCAAATTCAAACTTGAGGAATATTCTCAAAAGATGCTTTGTTGAGGGAAAATGATGATTTTAATAAATGAATTAAAATGCTTTATTGGTGTAAGCGGGAAAAGCTAGAGGATGTGATGGGTGGTTAGATTAGATTAATCAGGATTAGATTAGTTAAGATGATGATATAAGCTTTTGACCCATTTGACTTAAATACTTAGATTTATTTAAATCAAAAGGGATGGAATATGAATTTGGGGTTCAATTAAATAAAGGTTGGTTTATTTAATTAAAAGGGGGATGTGAGACTTAAATTAAACAAAGTTGATTTATTTAATTTAAATGGATAACCTTAAGAGATTTAGTTTAGTGAATTTGATTTACCTGATGAATGGATGAATGTAAATTTGATTCATTTGATGATTGAATGAATATGAATCAGTTAAGTGCACGATGCTAATTTCACGTGTCTACATTTTACCCCTTTTTAAAGCAATGTACTTGATGCATTGGTTCAAATAATAAACTTGCCGCTATCAAAATTCAAGAATTCTCTGATTTATTCAGATGCCCTAGCAGAAAGAAGTACACTAGTACAGATTATATCTAAATCAATATCTCTTTTGTTCAACTTCCAATATATATTAATAACCAAATAATCAAAAAGGGTAAACTAATTTACTTCTATCACTTTAATACAAACACATGTAAACTTATATTTATAAATAAATGTTTAATAAACCTTCATTAGCACTTTATCTCTATGCTCATTATGAAAAAAATTAAAGAAAACATATTCTTCCCTTTCTAATAATTTCCAAATCTCTTACTATATTGTTACTTTTGTTTATCTAAATCAATAGCCTCTGTTTTTTAAATCTATTACTCTTTTACCTACTAAGACCACTTAATTTATCTGACTATAACAAAACAATTACTTTGAGGTTAGCTAATTCATCATCCTCTATATTCTTAATCAATTACTCATCTAACTCAATTTATTTAATCAAACCCCTCCAATTATCGAAATATAAATAATCCTATTCTTTTCCTTATTTATTCTCCTCACTTCTCTATCTATACAATTTCATAATTCACCTAGACAAAAGTACTCTATTACTAAGACCCATAATATAGATGACATTGAATTCTTTAGTAATCACAATTCATAATTAATTTATACATATTAAAATCCACTTATATTAACAAATCATTATTGAAACATTTGTAAAGGAAACAATATTTACAAGATAATCAAAATCACTTAATAATCTTACAATCCAATTAGAATTCTTATTCAAACCATACTCTTATCCTTCTAGCTCATAAAATATAAACATACATCTATTTAATAATAAAAGGTAAAATATATAAACTAATGTCTATTTATAGCTATGTATACCAAAACGCATCATTTATTATAAGAGTATTGTTAAAAAAAATCTGCTTATATGAATTCTCTCTTTCATTATATATTTGAAATTACTATTTGCGGATAAACCCAAACATTATTTTCTAATTACTTCAATAATATTATAAAAGAGTTTAAATAAAGTGTAATGGTATACTATGATCACTAGTAATTTAGTAAAAATAAACTAAAACAAAAAAAATAGAATGATGGCTGTTTGGTCTTTGAAAAGTTGAAAGTTGATGAATCAGGTCAAAAGAATGTCTAGCACATGCTAATATCTGTTAGTTGAAATTTAAAACTTAAACTGCTCAATATATGAAACTCAAGAATTATACAGTAAAAAAATCCAAGTAATAACTATTAGATTGAGGCATCCTTGTGAAGTGGCTACTAAACTCTCATTCAAATTGGATAAAGATGCTTTTTGGTAGATTAAAGTTCTATTTTTTAGACTCTAATGGACTTTTCTATGTTTCTTTATAGTGTTGTGAAGGAGAAATTGAATTTTAGCTCTCTTGATTTCAATTGTAACTCCTTATGGAATGCATGGTAATTGGAAGCTATAAGTTTAGGCTAGGAAAGTTCAAATAACTATAATTATTTCTAGATGCCAAGGTTATTCTTGCTAATACAAATCCTCTAATATGAAGAGACTAATTGTGCAGAGAATTTGTCATTTAGATAACTCGATGCGAATCCATGTCTATGAGGAGCACTTGATACTGACTTCTAAATATGTGTATACCCTATTCTAGAATAGAAAAAGAAACAAATCACTGAAAGTGTGGCCAACAACTTACCTCAAGTTTTCACAGATTCCACAACCATTTCTAGCATCCACTCTACCTGCACCAAACTTGGAGCTTGGAATAGGATATGGACATCCTCCAAAGCATAACGAGGAGAGATTTTGGCAGATGATGTAGTTGAAAGCTATGTTGGAGACATGTATGCAAAGTGTAGCGCATAGACAAGGTGTTTGAACTGTTTCACAGAATGCCTCAAGGAGATGTCATCTCATGGAATGAAATGCAATGATTGTTGAATGTGCACAAAATGGATTGAGCAAGGAAGCTCTTAGAATATTTAAATTAATGAAGCACTCTATAACACATCCTAACGTTGTAAGCTTTGCTTGTGTTCTAGGTGCGCGCAGTCATGCAGGTTTGGTGTATGAGGGTTGCACATACTTCACACATCTACAACCCTTATTGCATTAAATATAGTATTGATTATAAGGAGTTCATGGTTGACCTTCATGCCCATAATGTATATCTTGGAGACAACCCAAACTTATTAATAAGATGAGAGCTAAACTTGTGGTGCCCATGGATCATCTCCCACCCAACTGTGCTGGAAAATACATATGCAAAATGTGAAACCCTGACAAGGAACGTGACTGTTTGACAAAATGCCTTAAAGAGTAGTCCTTCAAAGGACCATAGTGATTACAAGATATGAATGAATAATTTTGATAAAAGGTTGTAGAAAAGCAAATGCAATCATCAGGGGAAGGTGGGTATTATATTTTAACTACGTAGAGTAAAGGATGCTAGTAATGTTAAAACCTAAATGTGCGCATTATTAGAATATTGGTTGCAATTTTCATTTTAATAAACATAACCTAAAATTACCATCAAAACCTTATTTTTAGGTTGCAGATACACCAAAAAGGAGAAGTTAATGGTCATTACCAATGAAACAATGTTTGGAGGAGCAACAACCATGATAGATGTTGTAGTTGATAGACATTGCAAATGCATTGTTAGACTTGTATGCAGGAGGGAAGAAAAGACAAGGGCGTGTATTCTATTTGATAGGATGCCTCTAAGAAATGTGATCTCTTGAAATTCTATGATTGCCAATTATGCCCCTCCCAAAAGGAAACCCATTTGATGAAAAGGATTAAGAAACTTTCAAGCAAATGCAATTGACAGGTGTCACCAAGTTTCCCTCCCTTCTCCTTCAGACTCCGCACTTGTCATGCATGCAAATAAAGAAACATTGAGAAGGAATGTGGGGCTTTTGATTCCTTTAAGAATATTTTCCTTTCTTTTTAAAAGAATAATAATAATAATGTTGGCAATAATAGCTACAATCTTCCTGTCGCTCTCCAACAATGTTTTATTTAATGTCTCTACAGAGAAGACTACACAGGAGTTGTGGGATAAATTGTCTTCAATGTATGAAATGACATTTGCTTCCAATAAGGTATTTATTATGAAGAAATTGTATAATTAAAAAATGCGAGAAGGAGGGGTTATGTCCAATCATTTGAATGAATTTAATACATCTGTTACCCAGCTGATTTCTGTAGGCATTAATTTGGATGATGAGATCAAGGCTATTTTATTACTATGTTCTTTACCAAATAGCTGGGAAGGTGTTGTGATGGTAGTGAGCACTTCGGTGGCTACCAAAAGCAAGCTGAAATTCGATGATGTTGCAGCCACTTTACTGAGTGAAGATATGCGAAGAAAAAATCAGGAACCCTCATGTGGTGAGGCATTAACAGCTATAAGTATTTGGAATAGAGGTAGAAGTAAAGAAAGAGGCAAATATAATAATCGAAGGAGATCAAAATCCAGATCGCAGTCAAGAGGAAAAACGGGTGCCTATTGGTTTTGTGGCAAGCCAGGCCACACAAAGAAAAATTGTTGGAATTATAAGAAGGCACAAGACAAAGTCATTAACAATGAAGCAAACGTTGCAGCTGAAAAAGATAATGGAGTTTTAATTTTGGCTATCGGTGACATGACTGTAGACTCTTGGGTTCTTGATTCCAGAGCTTCTTTCCATGCTACTTCATGCAGGAAAGCTTTTACAAATTTCCAAGAAGGTGTATTCGGTAAGATTTTTCTTGGTGACAATAAGAAGTGTGAAATTGTTGGTAAGGGTGATATAGTTTTAAATTTAAAAAAACTAGGGTCCCTCTTGTTGTGTGTTGTGTCGTGAGGCTGAGGAGTGTGCTTCTCATCTCTTCTTCCAATGTTCCTATGCTCGGGAGATTTGGCATCTTTGGTGGTGGGTGTGGAATGTGCCCTGTACGCATGTTTCCTCTTTCGTTGAGTTTGTGGATCAGGGGAGTAGGGCCCCTGTTTCTACTTCCTTTCTTCAAGTTGCTTGGGCGATTGGCCCATCCTTCATTATTTGGAATCTTTGGTTGGAGAGGAATCGTCAGATTTTTCAGGATGTGATGATGGGGGCCTCTCGCTTGTGGTGGAAAATATTACATTCTGTGGGAGAAACAATAACAGATAAGTGTGATCTGACTAATTCAATTGCTCCTTCTAATGTTGGTTGTTTCAACTGCCTTCATCTTCCTCCTTCGCATCAGCAGCTTATGCGCAACAGGTGTAGGCATCCAACGCCAAAGGTGAATAGGGAGGGAAGATGGTCTCCTCCTCCTCAAGGCATCCTAAAAATTAACACGGATGGCTCTTCTCATGGAAACCCTGGTCATGCTGGTATTGGTGGTGTTGGTCAGGATAGTTTTGGGGATGTTCAATTTATTTTATTTATTTATAAGGGTCTTCATACTAATAATGTTATGGAGGCTCAAGCAATTTTACTGGCTATGGAGCATGGCAGTCAGTTGGGCTGGCGCAGGATTATTTGTGAATCTGATTCCCAGGTTGTGGTAAACTTGTTGAATAGGTGGAGGTTAGATGATGTCAGTTGGCACCTGGCCTTGATTATTGAACAAATTCTCAATCTTTATGTTTCTCTTGAGTTTGTTTCTTTCACTAATATTCCTAGAGAGTGGAATGGTGTTGCTGATTGTTTGGCTAAATGGGCTTCTGATCATATTCATGATTGGAATTTGGTTGATCGGGGTCAATTACCCCCTGATTTGTCTCAACAGTTGGACCATTTGGTGGAGCTAGATAAGGCTATGTAATGACTTTGCTCTGTAATTTTCTCATGTTTTAATAAATTTTTACCCCTCTTTTATGTAAAAAAAAAATTAAAATTAACCTTATTAATAATTACATTAATATTCTATTGTATTTTATTTAATTATTCATTATTTAATTAAAATAATGGTATAAACTTTCAAATTAATTTAATAATTTAATTAACGACAATCATTCAAAAATATAACTATATTAATAATAAAATATTTACTCTTGCCATAGAAATTTAATTTAATTAGCTAATTGAACAAGGCCACTTAAAGCGTTAAGTTTACCAGATAATCCAATGGCATAATTATCAACAAAGTCACAAATAACACTTACACCAAAAATCTAGAAAGACCAATTCAGAGGAGCGCTACAGTTTGCTTGGTTCATGATTCCATGTAATCAATTTGATGACCCCTACAACTCTCTTAATGCATTTATATTATTATTCCATTGATTAGAATATCTAGATTACCATTTTTGAAGGTTCACTATCATTTTCCTCAATGTAGTACTCAGATAAATGATAATAAAAATTATCAATATACTCTATCAAAAAATAGAAGCATTTCACTTGTTTTAATTATTGTAGGTCTAATTACAAAATGCTATTATACCATTGGTGGGTAAAGTATAATGCATAAAATTGTTATTTGGTTTCCTCAAATCTAATCTTCCACTTCATGTCCAAAAGAATGTTTACTCTTATGAATGATAACACTATCTAATGAAACATAATGGAAAAGAAGCAAAAAGCAAGCAAAATATAATGAAACATTATTCTAATGACCAAACCAACATTCTATAGGGGGATTGGTGCTACTTTGATGTGGAAAGTAGCCCTTTCCCAACTCCTTGATAAGTTATTGATGATGGAGATGTGTGATTCTTGACTATAATGCAAATACTCAAGTTGTGGATGATCAAATGCAAAGGATGAGCTCTCTATTTATAAGAGAGAATGATGGAGAAAAATGAAAAATGGGTGAATGTGTGACTAAAGATCCACAAATTACAAGATTCCATTTTTCCAAATGTGAGTGGATGGAGGATGTGCAAGTTTTGGTCAATGTGCCAATAAATGAGATTAGTTGGCCTTTTCAAATTTCAAATTTGGATTGTTGGAGGGAGAAAAAGGGACTTAAATGCCAAGTGGGGGACATGTAGGAGGGGTTTTATTGCCATGTTGAAAGGGACAAGTCAACTTTTTTTCAAATTCAAACTTGAGGAATATTTTCAAAAGATGCTTTGTTGAGGGAAAATGATGATTTTAATAAATGAATTAAAATGCTTTATTGGTGCAAGTGGGAAAAGCCAGAGGATGTGATGGGTGGTTAGATTAGATTAATTAGGATTAGATTAGTTAAAATGATGATAGATGCTTTTGACCCATTTGACTTAAATACTTTGATTTATTTAAATCAAAAGGGATGGAATATGAATTTGGGGTTCAATTAAATAAAGTTTGGTTTATTTAATTAAAAGGGGGATGTGAGACTTAAAGTAAACAAAGTTGATTTATTTAATATAAATGGATAACCTTAGGAGATTGAATTTAATGAATTTGATTTACCTGATGCATTCGAATATTCTAATTTTCACGTGTCTACATTTTACCCCTTTTTAAAGCAATTTACTTGTTGCGTTGGTTCAAAGAATAAACTTGCCGCTATCAAAATTCAAAAATTATCAAAATTCAAAAATTCCTTGATTTATTCAGATGCCCCAGTGGAAAGAAGTACACTAGTATAGATTATATCTAAATCAATATCTCTTTTGTTCAACTTCCAATATATATTAATAACCAAATAATCACAAAGGGTAAACTAATTTAATTCTATCACTTTATCTCTATGCTCATTATGAAAAATAATTAAAGAAAACATATTCTTCCCTTTCTAATAATTTCCAAATCTCTTACTATATTGTTACTTTTGTTTATCTAAATCAACAACCTCTGTTTTTTAATTCTATTACTCTTTTACCTACTAAGACCACTTAATTTATCTGACTATAACAAAACAATTACTTTGAGGTTAGCTAATTCATCATCCTCTATATTCTTAATCAATTACTCATCTAACTCAATTTATTTAATAAAACCCCTCCAATTATCGAAATGTAAATAATCCTATGCTTTTCCTTATTTATTCTCCTCACTTCTCTATCTATACAATTTCATAATTCACCTAGACAAAAGTATCCTATTACTAAGACCCATAATATAGATGACATTGAATTCTTTAGTAATCAAAATTCATAATTAATTTATACATATTAAAATCCACTTGTATTAAAAAATCATTATTGAAACATTTGTAAAGGAAACAATATTTAAAAGATAATCAAAATCACTTAATAATCTTACAATCCAATTAGAATTCTTATTCAAACCATACTCTTATCCTTCTAGGTCATAAAATATAAACATACATCTATTTAATAATAATAGGTAAAATATATAAAATAATGTCTATTTATAGCTATGTATACCAAAACGCATCATTTAGTATAAGAGTATTGTAAAACAAATATTTATATGAATTCTCTCTTTCATTATATATTTGCAATTACTATTTGTGGAAAAACCCAAATTTTATTTTCTAATTACTTAAATAATATTATATAAGAGTGTAAATAAAGTGTAATGGTATACTATGATCACTAGTAATTTAGTAAAAATAAACTAAAACCAAAATAATAGAATGATGGTTGTTTGGTCTTTGAAAAGTTGAAAATTGATGAATCGGTTCAAAAGAATGTCTAGCACATGCTAATATCTGTTAGTTGAATTTTAAAACTTAAACTGCTCAATATATGAAACTCAAGAATTATACAGTAAAAAAATCCAAGTAATCACTATTAGATGGCATCCTTATGAAGTGGCTACTAAATTCTCATTCAAATTGGATAAAGATGCTTTTTGGTAGATTCAAGTTCTGTTTTTGAGACTCTAATGAACTTTTCTATGTTTCTTTATAGTGTTGTGAAAGAGAAATTGAATTTTAGCTCTCTTGATTTCAATTGTAACTCCTTATGGAATGCATGCTAATTGGAACCTATAAGTTTAAGCCAGGAAAGTTCAAATAACTGTAATTATTTCTAGATGCCAAGGTTATTCTTGCTAATAGAAATCCTCTAGTATGAAGAGACTAATTGTGTAGAGAATTTGTCATTTAGATAACTCGATGGGAATCCATGTCTATGAGGAGCACTTGATACTAACTTCTAAATACGTGTATACCCTATTCTAGAATAGGAAAAGAAACAAATCACTGAAAGTGTGGCCAACAACTTATCTATGAGCACTTGATACTGACTTCTAAATACATGTATACCCTATTCTAGAATAGCAAAAGAAAAAAATCACTGAAAGTGTGGCCAACAACCATTGCTAGCATCCACTCTACCTACACCAAACTTGGAGCTTGGAATAAGATATGTACATCCTCCAAAGAATAACAAGGAGAGATTTTGGTAGATGATGTAGTTGCAAGCTATGTTGGAGACATGTATGCAAAGTGTGGTGCATAGACAAGGTGTGTGAACTGTTTCACAGAATGCCTCAAGGAGATGTCATCTCATGGAATGAAATGCAACGATTGTTGAATGTGCACAAAATGGATTTAGCAAGGAAGCTCTTAGAATATTTAAATTAATGAAGCACTCTGTAACACATCCTAACCTTGTAAGCTTTGCTTGTGTTCTAGGTGCACGTAGTCGTGCAGGTTTGGTGGATGAGGGTTGCACATACTTCACACATCTGCAACCCTTATTGCATTACATATATAGTTGATCATAAGGAGTTCATGGTTGACCTTCATGCACATAATGGATATCTTGGAGACAACCCAAACTTATTAATAAGATGAGAGTTAAACCTATGGTGCCCATGGATCATCTCCCACCCAACTGTGCTAAAAAATACGTATGCAAAATGTGAAACCCTGACAAGGAACGTGATTGTTTGACAAAATTCCTTAAAGAGTAGTCCTCTGAAGGACCGCAGTGATTACAAGATATGAACGAATAATTTTGATAAAAGGTTGTAGAAAGGCAAATGCAATCATCAGAGGAAGGTGGGTATTATATTTTAACTACGTAGAGTAAAGGATGGCAGTAAAGTTAAAACCTAAATGTGCGCATTATTAGAATATTGGCTGCAATTTTCATTTTAATAAACATAACCTAAAATTACTATCAAAACCTTATTTTTAGGTTGCAGATACACTAAAAAGGAGAAGTTAAAGGTCATTACAAGTGAGATAGAGTTTGGAGGAGAGACAACCATGATAGATGTTGTAGTTGATAGACATTGCAAATGCATTGTTAGACCTGTATGCAGGAGGGAAGAAAAGACAAGGGCATGTATTATATTTGATAGGATGCCTCTGAGAAATGTGATCTCTTGAGATGCTATGATTGCCGAATATGCCCCTCCCAAAAGGAAACCCATTTGATGAAAAGGATTAATAAACTTTCAAACAAATGCAATTGACAGGTGTCACCAAGTTTCCCTCCCTTCTCCTTCAGACTCCATGCTTGTCATGCATGCAAATAAAGAAACATTGAGAAGGCACGTGGGCTTTTGATTCCTTTAAGAATATTTTCCTTTCTTTTTAAAAGAATAATAACAAGCACTTGCACCCCAATGAGGTGCAATGGTTATGTCGATAGGCTGATACACTTTGGTATTATATTATGAACATGTAGGAGCGGTGAAATTCTTTTTGGGGATGAGCTTATGTGGTCTATGCAATTTGTCTTGAAGACCTATACAACAAAAGGAATGGGGTGGCTAGGTGCGTAGAATAGGCATTGATGAAGTCAAGTTATAGAAGAAATTTTAAGCACTATGGGAATTGGGGAGAGATATCAAATGGATAGGGAGGAGAGCTGCATACCTTGTTTTAGGAGAGACATAGTTGTTGTAAGCATGCCTCCTCTCACTTCCTTATGATTGCAAATGGATTGGTTTTCATTTTGGAATATATTTCAAAAGAGAATGGTGGTTGAATGCAAAGATCATTTAATGATTTAACTCTAGATATGGCTGTAAATGTTAGCCCTTGCCTATCTATTTTACCAATATCAATTGTTGTCTTTTGCAATGTTAGTCCTTGAGCTTTGTGTATGGTAATAGCCCACGCCATCATAAGCAGTATCTGCCTTCTATTGCCCAAGGAAACAGGTATGGTTGGTATGCTCTTAGGGTCATGGTCATTCCATGGGGGTCCACTGTAGCTATCGAACCTTGTAACAACATACATGGGAACATCTGGTGGTTTGGAACTAGGGCTATAAATGATTTCAACAACTTCGCCAAGAGCTCCATTCACCAGGCCTGCTTGTGTCCATATGTTGGATGTGAGCATGATGTGTTGCCCTTTACAAGGCAATACTTCTTTTTCAAGCCGTTCATCATCAGTTGCACTATCTATTCCATGCCTGGTACTTGTCGCAGTTTATATTACAAAAAAAAAGAATATTTTAGTTTATTTGATAGAACCTAAACCGAATCACTAAGGAATTATCTTATGGTCCATATTGATAGACTCCTTACAAGCATGTGTCTTAAAAATATTTATTTTTAGGGATGCAATTTATGTAACACCCATACTTTTTTATGCATTGGGGTGTCTATTATTAGAGTTAGATTTAAGACTGTGTTAGGGGATGCATAAGTTGTGCCCCTTCTGATTTAGAAAGACTATTCCATGGTTAACCCATCTTCTATTTCAAAAGTTCTCACACATGTTTCATAAGAATAGAACCTATGTAACTTGGGTAATTCACACAAGGTAACCCATCTCACATTGCACATTTTCATGTTCTTCACGAGGATCAAAATAGGGCCTCTAGAATTGGAGCTGGGAAGACTTCTAGAAAGTGAAACCCACCTTACCCCTAAACTACATTGCTCAATTTCATAAATCCCTAGAAAATACCTCTGTAGCTCAATATAAAGAAACTACCTGGCTTTGGCAGTTTGGCAGTGGTGCCTTTATTGTCCATCCTACGCAGAAGAAAACTTCCAGTGCCTCCAGATTCTTGGCCAGGACCATTTGACCCAAGGAATACGACACACATTCCTAAGCCCCCGCCAATGTGACCAGGAGAGAAACAGGGGCTAGGTCATCATAATTCATGCCTCCTTTATATATATATATATATATATATATATATATATAAACCATGCAATTAACAAATATGTTATGATCGAACTGTGTTCAAGATGCTAGCCCTTCCTTTGCTATTCATAAAGGCTTAATTCTCAAATTTAGAAATAATGGCATATTCAAATCCCACAAGGCATTGATGTAGTCAATTGCTCAAACTCCATTTTACATATTGGGGAAAGACAACCATTTTTAAAAAAAAAATTAAACCACGACATGAAAACCACTAATAGTTGATAGCCATGCATTAGCATGGGATGTAAACTATACACATTGAATTGGTGCCTCATTCAACTTCATTGCAGATGTACTACTCGGGAAGGAGGAGAAAGGATAATGAGAGTGGATGTGTGGATATCCTTCACATACACCCTAAGACGTAGCACGAGTGTTTCTAACTTTAAGTTGGACTCATCATAAAGATTTTCCACACTCTAATCTATTACCACCCATACCTAAAGATTAACATTATTATTTAATTACCATAAATTTCTATTAATTAAATTCAACAAAAGCCTTTAATAATTATCATCATTGATTGCTCAAAGGAGAAATAATTATATTGTTTGATCCTTGGTTATATTTTCCTAATTATTTTCCAAAGGGAAATAATAATATTATTTCCACAATTTGAACATTTATGATATCCTCATTCTCCTTAATGATGTTTTTATCATTTTCATGATGTAATTAATATTATTATGGAGTTACCCTCCATTTAAAATTAATTCATTTTATCAAAATTGGTATTAATATTAATATCATAGTTACTAATTTTCAACACCATATTTACTCATCGTTATAAATTTTGAGCACTATATTTACGCATAGTTATTAATTTTCAATACCATTTTTACTCTAGTTATTTTATTTCTATGTTTATGCTATTAAAAGAGTTAAAGCGGGAAAATCTCTATCTTTGCTTCAATGGTAATTATGTACTTTCCATTAATGGTTCCAAATTACCTCCTCCCTAATCCCTTTTAAATGCATTATGTAAATGTTATTGAATATTTAACAACAATATAGTTGTTTGATCATTAATAAGAAATAATAATAACATTATTAAGATTAAATCTAAATGTTGTTGAATATTTTACAATGTAGTTGTTTTATCATTAAATAAAAAAGAATAATAATATTATTAAGATTAAATCTAATTTTGAAAAAAATACTACACTATTGTTAACTGATCATTGGCCAACATTATCTTTAGGGATATCCCATCAATTTTTATACTTTAAAATGATAACATTATTTAAATAAATTACTAATATTTCATTTAAGACTATTCCTATTATTATAATCATGTTAACCACTATTACTAAAATAACAATTAACACTCATGATTTATATTAATATTTTTATTGCCTTGTTTTTTTTTTAATATATTGGAGTTTCCCATGATATCATGATTACTTCTTAAAATTGATAATATAATATTATACTAAATATGAAATGTAACAAGTTTTAAATTATTCTTACTTTCGAAAACTCAATTAATTTTGATCAAATAAATTTCTTATTTTCTAAAAAAGAAATAAAATATTAAAATACAAAAATCAAATTTTCAATCAAATTTTTTTGACAATTGATCTAACTAGAGATAGCAACCACAATTAATAATAAATATCAAAACATTTTCAAACTATATGCTTGCAAATTTAATCCAAGTGGAGGCAATGCTTGTGAAATCAACTGATAAAGTGGGAAACCTGCTGGCAGTTTTGACGTCTTCCATTTTAACTGTGGGCGAAGGTAATTTACTAGAAATTGCACCTTAGTGTGCAATGGGTACGCCTAAGAAGTGTTAGGATCTTGACCGTAATTTTTATTTTTCTTTGATGATACAATTTCCAATATAAGAAAAATAAATACAAAATATAAAAATGAAATGGCATGATAGAAATAATTTCACTGTTATATCTAAATTTCTTAAGTGAAGATGTAAATTTAAATTTTAAATGTTTGAAGGTGTAATTTGCAATAATATTAGTTAAGGGGTTGCAATGGTTAAAAAATGTTTATAAATTTGCATACTTTACCTTCCTCCACGTGTCTTTTTTCTTCCAATTAAATGACGCTGATTTCTACAAATCAAAAGTTGAGTATCCTTTTTAAGTAACTGGCTAAAAATCCTCACGAATAGTCCTATGGCTTTCGATGGTTCTACCTAACTTGTGGGAGACGAAATGAATGTAATTTTTTTTTTAAATATCACAGTACCTGCCTAGTGATGGATCTGATTTTTGATATTTTGACGGCGACATGCGTAAAACGGGGAAATTTTCCTCCAGCCGGCGAATGACTACGCACGAAAATAAAATTAATGGAGGTTTTTTAATTTATTACGCTCACGTCAAATGCCCAGGCCCGTGAAAGCGGTGAAAGTGACAAAATGCTTGATGTCTGCGATGAACGGTGGGCATTATTTCTATGGTCGGAAGGATGAGGCGAACCGTCGATGGTCAAACTTAGCTCGTGCCTTTCAGATAAGGATATGCCTTCGGTGTAAATTAATCCGAGGGGCCAAATGTACAGTACGTAATGGTCATGTCAGATCATCCGTCAACATTTGTCTCTTCATTTTTTATTTTTATGCGCTACCGTGTTGGAGGTTTCTTCCACGCCACTAAAAATTATCGCCGGAAGCTGTGCTGTTACGGGGGTGGAGCCCCACCGGAATTTCCCGGCGGCATCAGGGGAAATCCCGATGAGGTTCCCCCACATATAAAGCCTATCGGCTAATAATAATGTTGGAAATACCCATATTTAAATTGCAATTATAATTATTAATATTAATTATGTTTAAATTTAAAATTAACCTTATTAATAATTACATTACTATTCTATTGTATTTTATTTAATTATTCATTGTGTAATTAAAATAATGGTATAAACCTTCAAATTAATTTAATAATTTAATTAACGACATTCGTTCAAAAATCTAACTATATTAATAATAAAACATTTACTCTTGCCATAGCAATTTTATGTAATTAGCTAATTGAACAAGGCCACTTAAAGCGTTAAGTTTACCAATCCGATGGCATAATTATCAACAAAGTCACAAATAACACTTACACCAAAAATCCAGAAAGACCAATTCAGAGGAGCGCTATAGTTTTCTTGGTTCATGATTCCATGTAATCAATTTGATGACCCCTACAACTCTCCTAATGCATTTATATTATTATTCCATTGATTAGAATATCTAAATTACCATTTTTGAAGGTTCGCTATCATTTTCCTCCATGTAGTACTCATATAAATGATAATAAAAATTATCAATATACTCTATCAAAAAATAGAAGAATTTCACTTGTTTTAATTATTGTAGGTCTAATTACAAAATGCTATTATACCATTGGTGGGTAAAGTATAATGCATAAAATTGTTATTTGGTTTCCTCAAATCTAATCTTCCACACATCTAAAAGAATGTTTACTCTTATGAATGATAACACTATGCTATGGGTCCAATATTTTCTATCACTAATTTAGGAAGTTGTTAAATTGAAAGTTTAAAAATCATATTAATTGTAGTAAATTAAATATCATGTTAATATTATAGCATCATAGTCTTCAATTTCATAGATTATTTTTAGGGATCCATTCATTTTGAAATACGATTTAGTATAACTAATTCATGGTCATTTATGCAACATAATGATGAATACTTCTATTTTCTACCATAGTGATTTTTAATACTATTAAGCTTTTTTATGCACTTTCTTTGTATAAATAAGATAATTGTTCATTTTATTAGTAAAATATACTTAAGAATCTCATGCCACTAAATCTCAACATACTTATTACTTTTTTAAACAATTAGTAATTACAATAAAAATCAAACAAATTTGATACTATCCATACATGAAATTATCTTCATTTTGCACCTCCTCACTGGTTCTTTTGGAATCCTTTCATTTTTATATAGATGATTAAATATAGTTTATTTTACTACAATAGCCAATATCTATGGCTACTAAATGTTAAACCCTCTGAAATGAACAATTTCGTTAGCATAGGCCAAGTACTATTCCTTTCACAAAGCCGTTTTCTAGAAGAATACATTTATATGCAATAACATTTTAATTGACATACACTTATTTTCATGAAGGAACTTAATATTGAATTTAAATATAAAAAAACTATATTGAAAGTTTATATTAGATTTTATGTTTTTATTATTTATTGATATTTTTAGGAATTATGACTCCTATTTAAAAACACTTAAATAATTTAAAATATATATAATATGTTTTAACATAACACCTAAATTATTTTCATTATTCTATTAAAGATAAAATATTTTATCATAATTAATATGTATTTTCATTATTTTATTAAAGATAAAATATTTTAATATAGAAAATTTTATATAATTTTTGTTCAGGAATTAACATTTTCTATAATTTATATTTTTTTGAAAAAATTAAATGATAGGCATTTATATGACCAACCTATCACATAAAATCATAAAATTATCACATGATGGGTAAGGGTGCCCCTCAATTTCTAGGCTTTCATGACAATAACTAATTTTTGAAGTACTATAAAAAGGGTTTCCATGAGGAGTTCATTCCTAGGTAAAAGTTGAATTTTTTTATTTTTTTGACCAATCACTTTAATTTGTATTATTAAAAATCAGCTGAATGTATATAGTCTTGTCTTTCAAAAATATCCCCTCAAGTTGACTTGCGGTTAACAATACTAATCATTAGCAATAAATACTTGATGGGAAATACAAATAAGGGCATATGTGACTATTAGATTTAGAGAAAGGTTAAGGAAACAGCTTAATTTTATTTTTAAAATTTATTTGGTGTCCTAAATTCAGTTTCAACATTTTTTTCTAGTTTTTCTTCACTTTTTTAATTTCATTTTAAGAGCTCATTCAATATCTAATAAAGAGTCATCTTCTATAATAAAAGAGATTATCTTGTAAATTTGTAATTTTATGTAAATGTGTAAAATTAAGTATTAAGAAAAATAGCAAGGATTAACTCAAGAAAGAAATCAATTGTATCATGGGCTTATGGCTTAAATCAATAATCTCCCATTTATCTGTAATTATTTTTAATGTTACTAGAAATCCAAAAATAGGGATGAAGAGGTTTAGGATGAGAAGTCAAGTGAACTATAAAATTAGATGTGAAATTAGGTAGAGGTGGCGTTATCTTAGGTTTAGGTTTGTTATGGGTGGAGTACAATAGTGCTGAAATTATAATTCTATTTAGAGGGATATATATAAGACCATATCTAGAGTAGAGGTTTTTTGAGGTTATTCCAAAAGGTATGATGTTTATAATTGGTAGGTGGTATGAACAAAGATATGACATAGGGGACAATAATCTTTTAAGGTTTAGGGCTATGAGTGATATTATAAAGTCGTGGAATAAGAAGGGGAGGGTAGAATAGTCAAGGAGCACTTAAATTATTTTAAATATTTTACTAGTTCAATTTTATTTAGGGTTATTGAGAAGCAAGTCAAAAGAATGCTTAGTTGTAGATGAAGCATCAAGCTTACTAAGTATAGGAGGTTAGTATCTCCTAGGTATGACTTGAGAACCACATAGAAATGGTTCCATCACTATTTATATTTTTTAATCTTTAGGAAGTGTAGAAGGAGAAGATAAAGTGGGTTTAGGGGGTGAAGGAGTAGTTGGTTTGGTAGATGGTAGATCCGAGATTTCATATTTAGTGAAATATGAAAGGAAATGGAATTTGTTGTAGGATAGGGGGAAGTAATTTCTTAGGAATATAAGATTGGTATGGGTGAAAGAGAGTATGAGTATGAAGTTTAGGTGGGGAGAAAGGGCTAGGCTAAAATAGTGTAAAGAAAAGTGATCCAAAGTAGAAAGTGGTTGATATGAGCTATGATGAATGATGGGGACCTATTCATTACATATATATTTTGATGTTCAAATTTATGCCACAATTTTATAAAAGAATTGACTAATATTGATAGAATATTTTAATTTGAATAATGGAAACTCGTGAAATATAGATTTTCTATTGTGTTTTATGTTTATATTTCTTTAAAACAAATTGAATGTAGTTTATTATAAAATTGATAGAATAATTTATTTGTTGGTGAAAAATTCAAAAGTGAGATTAAATGAGATGCTACTCTTTATATAATAAGTTTTTTCACATTTATCTTTATATTTATATCTTAAAAGTTTAGTGCATGTATTTTTTCCTCTTATTTTCATAAATATTATTTTTAAATAAATCATTGAATTTGAATCAAATGAAAACATAATTATTTTGATGGATGTAACTTTTTCTCTTAAGTAATTATTTAAAATAGAAAAAAATAATATAATCTCAGATCTCCTCTCTAATGCATCATTTAAAAGAAAGATTTTAATATTTTTTCTTTACAATAGAATAAACTTTATATTTGTATATTGATGACATAATTTTAAATAATAATAGAAGGAAAAAATATAAATAATAATTAAGATATTAACTTATTTTATTTTAAATTTGATCTTATAAATCTATAAAAGAGATTTTTTGTATTTTTAATAATATTATTTATGTGACAAAGCTAATTGATGGAGCTCCAAACAATGGCCAGAAAATTTGCTGAACAATCACATGGCGGATTGTATGCAGAGGACAAAAGGCCAGAAGCTTTCGGGTTTACAAAGCAATCACATGACAAAATATATGCTAAGGCGGCCAGGTCAAAATCTTTGAAAATTTCTCGAAACAATAGAGAAAGATTTTCAGGATAGAGAAAGATTCCAGAGTAGGACATTTCTATTGAGGGACCTTTCAAACCAATGTAATTAAACTTTTATTTATACTTCTTTGGACTGCAAGGATCCGTAGAACTAACCTTTCAGTATTAAAAATTCTTTCATTTCAAAAATATCCATCTTAAAATTCTTTTATTATATTAATTTTAACACAGTTTCAAATAACTACAGAGACAAGTACTCCAATTACATAACACTTTTATTATCATACATTACCATATAATTCAATCTATCTTATTTCATCGTTTAGTACCACATTCGTCTTCTCCGTAGTGCCCGCTGCTAGTAACCCTGGACATGGACTAATTTTATTATCATACATTATTTAATTAAATTTTATTTTTTTATATAGGATGGACGGTTTGTTTGATAAGGTGGTCCTTTTCAATTTGACAAGGTAAAACCCATCTCTGTGTCAAAATACGACCCTTAATGTATCTCCGTCACCTCTGCCAAATCCTTTTAACGTTTATAATGTTTAGGAATGTGATCGTTCATCCTGTGCGACTTCCCAAATATACAAATTTATCATCAAATAAAAATTGGACGCCTAAATTGATATCTGCTACTTTTTCTGTAACGTTTTTCTCATAGGTAAATTAATGATAGAAAAGAGTTCCTAAATATGACAGTCAGCCTACGCCGTGAAGCATCTAACATGTGTAAATTGCAGTTTTTGATGGAATAAGTTTAAATTTATATTAAATATGTTATCTAACATGCTTCTTAATATATGAGTGCAGGATTAAAACAAATTATCAAATACTGGATGTAACATCCATCATGATTCAACATGATCATGTATCTATTATCAAGGGTGTTTGAATCTCATAAACGTAATGCGACATCTAGTTCTTGTTGACACATTTAGTCATGTGATTGGTGTCACATCATTAGAATTATAATGTGTTCCCATGCTACCAACATTAATGTATTGATAAATGTCAAACAATTGGAGTAAAACACACCATAAGATTGCATTCATATTTTTTTATAAGGTAAGTGTATACACATTATTTAGAAGCCATTGATGAGGTCTACAATCATTATTTAGTGACCACTAATGAACTTAATACATAATATAGGGTAATACTCTTCAAAAACTATTTATAGGTATGGGTTTAGTCATATTCACAATGACAAAATGAAAACCAACATTTTTTTTTTTATGCCGAAGGCGTATCCAATGTGAGAGAGATCAACCTACAATTTGCAATCCATGGTTGAGCTCTGTCCACAACAGCCAGCCAACGATTGGAATGAACTAAACCGTAGATCATCCTCTGCTGAAAAACAATGCATTTAATGTGCTTCTCTCACCATGCGCAGTAAATATGACATTTATTTCGTCGGTCTTCTTTTCTGCCCAGTTTTATATTTTAATAAGGTAAGGCGGTAGCGATCACGTCAATGGCTTTGTTTAGTGAAATGAGCGATCGTGTCTACAGCTCTGCGGGCGGATAGATCAAGAAATCCATCTCACCAAACATGAATGGTATTAACTACATTTTGTTCCCTCCATACTTATCTCTCACCGAACTTGCATACTATCTATCCTTTTCGCATGGTTTTCTATTTGCACAACTCACCGCCATGGAAATCAATGAGCTAAGAGTAGTTTATCTGGGAAGAGTTCCTCAAAGTTGCAGAGTAGTTTATCTGAGAAGAGTTCCTGATACTTCCAGGCAAGAAGGTATTTTGAAACTCACTTTTTTAGCTTTCAAACTTTTGCTCCAGATTATGAATCCTTTCCTGCTTAAGACTTCTACTTCTCTGTAAAATCTGTTCCTATCAAATTTAAGCCAACCTCAGCATTATCATTTCCTACATAGCCTGAAATCATAGCATTTCATTAAAGCATGAAATATTAAAAAATGGTAAGCATATTTTTAAATGCAAAAATGCGTAGAAAATAGAAATTTCAATACATTGTGTTGTATACCTTAAAGTTTTGAGTGATAGTTGATTTGCTAACAGAGAAACCCTAGAAATTTTTATGGCGTACACAAAGTGGGCAGTTGGGGTAAATTTAGAGCAAAAATCCCAATCGATTTGCTATGACATTTACGGTTTCCTGCTTATTTAGAGGTGAGATGCAAATTTTTAGTGAAACTTTCTTCTGCTTGCTTTGTTTGACAGCAAATTAATATTTACGCTTCCAGGTACAACAGTCATTTTTGAAGTCAGTCACGTTTAAAGGGTGTACCCAGTTAATCTTCTTGACGTTTGTGTACTCATTTAGTTATTAGGAATGACAGATCAAGAAGTTTGTGTTCATGGGCAGCCAGATACACTTTCTATGCAGCTAGAAAAAGGCTACGTTGCTTGAAGTGTTAAAAACCCCGTCAAAAGCTCTGTGGGTATCGATGTGGTTTTACATGGGAAGGCCAGGAATGATGTTCTGATGAAGAGCATGTGTGATGCTATAAGGACACACTGCAGGTACTTTTTCTCACCAATTTGCTCATTTTCCACTAAATTAGTTTCTAGCATGTCTAGTTTAATATTCACTATTTTGATTTTTCTTTTTTGAGCGTCATCAGAAGCTGAGAATTTCTGTTGTAACTTGTTTACCTCGAGCTACTTCTACTTACAATGCTTTTACAGTGTTCATGGTGAACGCTGAGAGAAAGCTACAAAGAAGAACACGCAGAAGACAACGTGAGGGCCAACTTCAATTGGTTCATCTCATTTAATGCATACCCATTATTTGATTTGCCATGATTTGGTTTGAGTGAAACAGTAGTGGCAGTCTGCAAGAAAATATATGCTTGAACAACTGCATTGGATCATCATTACACTCTGTTGGAGTCAAGAGCAAATGTTTGCCAAGGTGCATTTTTTTTTTATCTTCACATGAGATTTAATGGTGGATCCAGAAGTGGGGCATTTTATCTCCATTTACATTGCATTTGCTGATAGTCTTAACGTTTTCGTTGATTGGAATTGCATGTTGAGTGGATGTAATGGAGAGAATGACTAATTGTTGGAGAAGTTGCTGGTTATGGGTGGTGGTGGCATTGCTTTGTTTTAATGTGTTTATGTCTGAGTGTTCCGGGTTGAATTATGGGGAGGCCCTGGGCAAGTGCCCTTTGTTTCTAGAAGCTCAGAGATCTGGTAGACTTCCTTCAGGTCGATGTGTTACATGGTGTGACCACTCTGGACTCACTGATGGATTGATGCAAGGTGTATGTTTTCTTTTCCTAAATACCTATTATGTTGAACAGTAGTGATACTGTATAATGTAGCAAGAGATATTGAGTTTTTGCTGATTGTATGTTTTCTTTTCCTAAATACCTATTATGCTGAACAGTAGTGATACTGTATAATGTAGCAAGAGATACTGAGTTTTTGCTGATTTCATAGAGTTTGTACCATTTATTTGTGTTTTCTCACATTGACAACATTATTGCCTCCAGAAATTTTCGTATTGAATCTGCGAATAATATAGGAAGAGATAAAGTTAGCAAAGAGCAAGGAAAGAAGATAAAAGTGTTTTTTATGGGAAAATACAGAGCATTATTGCATTCATTCATAGGCCAAACCTTTTGTATTGTATTTGAAGTAATTGGGATGTGAAATTAGATTAGTGTAGTTGGTAGCCATTGTATATTGACAGGGAACAAAACAACACTATTTGCTAACTGGGACATCAATTGACCTCATGTACTGCACAAATGTACCCAACACAGACCATTTTTCCC